>CANYCX012941085.1:0-14816 GCA_948193385.1 Breynia disticha f. nivosa
AACATTCGAGTTATATATCATGCATACACATTTTCCTCTTCACTTAATATATCAAACAATCTTTCCACACACTTATTCATCCATCTTATACATTCAAACACCATCATTATTCACTTAATACATGATTATCATCAACATTAAGTCATCATGCCACAATTCAATCATACACACATAGGATCATTCACGCTTAAAACATCCTAACATATTAGCCTCTTAATAGACCATATTACATCTCTTTAGCCATACTGACCGGTATCTAGCAAGCGTACTAGGCCGGTGTAGTTTTACCACGGAAGTAAGACTCCCAGCATTGAATCTCTCGAGGAACGCTGTAATTAATTTGAATTGCTACAAAAAGAAAATAAACGAAGACAATAAACATAAACGTAGAGTGGTTGAAGAATGTATTAACTAAAATTCAAATTCAAGGAATGTTAAAATAAGGATTAAGAATATAAAAAGAGTGTCGGACTATCTTAGGTTCAATAGAGGCTAAGCTTGGTTCTTTGATGGAATGAGGGTAAATGACGGTGTTCTCGCGCTATTGTTGATTAAGAGTTCCTTTTGGACTGCTCAAAATCACGCCCTTACACCTAGCAAGTGTTCTACTTTCATGATACACCAAACTAAGCAAGGCTGTATAACATAGGCATTTCATCGAACACATTAGGTTCAACCGGTATATTTAAATTAGCCTTCTTAGCCCTAAGCTTTCGCAACTCCGGGCTAAGATTACAAGAAATGGAGAACTGCTATGCAAATTCAATTAACTATTCATCATATACAATCGATTGGTCAAAACAATGAATATCTAATCCAAGCTATCAAGCTAGAATTTTTCGACATCATTCTAACCAATGATTTAATCCTCCTTAGACATAGGCTTTCGCAATTCCGGACTAAGGCCATTAGCAATAATAAAATCAACTTGCATAAACAATAACCCATTCATTACAAGCATTCAAATTGACATTCATATTTCATTTGGAAAAAAATATAAAAGCAATCCCTCAATAATCCATAAATAACCAAGCAAAAACCCTCTATTTACATCTAAGACAACCCAACAAGAATCTAGCCTAACATGGCTAAATCTATCCACAAGCAAGACGAAAGAGAATAAGACATAATGTAGCTAAAAGGAAAATAAGAATAAACCCTACCAAAACCTCTCTTCTCTCTTTTCTTCCAGCCCAAAAAAGTCCCCTTCTAACCCTAAAACAACCCTTTTTATAGCCTCCTTTTAGCCCCTTGTGAAATGTCCGAAGTGCCCCGAATTAACCCATCCATTTTAAGGGCAATTTGGGCCATCTTTTAAGAGCCACGTTGGCCATCAGTAGGGTCATGTTCGTGACTCAAATGAGTAACGTTAGTGACCCATATTCTGCCCAAATTTTGCTCCAAACTTTTGCCTTCAGCAAGTGAGCCACGTTCGTGGTTAAAATGAGCCACGAACGTAATGACTCTTCTTTCCAATCCGTGCAAGCCAAAAGAAATCCAATCACATTTGAGCTTGATCGTGATCATGGTCTGTCACGATTGTGACTCACCTTCTGATCAATGTTTTGCTGCTCAGTTGAAGGATCACAAACGTGATTGATGGAACCATGCTCCCGGTGCACCTTCTGCCCAAAGTTGAATGTTCATCCCTTTGAGTCACGTTCGTGATTCTTTCGAATAACGAACATGACCTACCATCTGGCCAAGTTTTTCTTGACTTTCTCAGCTTCAAGATATGTCACGAATGAGTCCCAAAACGTGATCATGGTGAGTAACGTTATTGGCTCACCTTCTGGACTTGAATTTCCACCTAAATTAAGAGTCACGAATGACTTTCCTTTGTGGTGGAATGAGTCACATTCGTGACTCATTAACTGTCCAACATTTTGCTTCCTGATTCAAGTCACATTCGAGACCATTTGAGTCGTTTGTTCATGACTTCGAGTTTTTGCATTCGTGAACAATCTTTTGGCCATTCTTTGTTCATGGTTTTAAGTCTCAAACCAAGCTTAAAGTCTTCCAATGTTGTGCTTCAAAGTGGTCCTATCCAATCCCCGCTCATTTCTATCAAATCATAGCAAAATTCCTGCTTTCTTGAATGCACCTAGGTAAAACCGTATTTGATTAAAAGCTTTTATTTTCATGAGTTTTATCTATAAAAACATAGTGGAAATCATCATAAAATATATGAAATGATTGTGTATAAATGGTCCGATCAGCAGGTTCTTGTTTGCAGTGTCACCACAAGAGTACACGCAATGGGCAACAAAGTACGAGTTGTCGTGCCCACAACGCATACTCTCAAAAACCAAAAAATGTGTGGTCACACCCAGAATGCAAAGTCTACTACAACCACACGTAGTTAGCTTCTGATGATGCAAAACAACAAAGGATTTCTTCCTCCACAACCACACAACCCTTGAAACTTAGAGAAGCATTTTTTCATTCCATTTGCTTTAAATTTTAAGTATTATTTATAATGAGGACATTGTATATTCTTAAGTGTGGGTAGAGGGGTGTAATTTTCATTTCATTTTGCATATTAAACTCTCTACTTTATTTTGCATGTATTTTTATTTTTATTTCTTTTTGCATTCTTTTATTTTGTTTGCATTGCACTACATTATTGTGTGTTTCACCACTTAAAACTATTGTTTTAATCAAAGTTTGTAAGATTTTGAAAATTAAAAAAAAATCAATTTTGAAAGGTTCTTTCAAAACCCATGTTATTTTTGACTTAGAATCTTTAGGCACTTTGGGCTTAGCTTTAAACGACCTCTAGTACAAAAACTTTGATGAGATAATATTGAGGTTTGACATAATATAAGTTCTGAAAATTGTTTTTAATTTGGGAGATCAAACTTCTAAACTGATAAGAGGCATTCTGTGTTGAACCATTTGTTTATCAGTTGTCTTTGTTTTTTTAAACTCATTTATTATAGCAACCACTTGTTTACCCATTTTGAGCCTTTACCAATTCTTTATTTTTACCCAGTATTAGTCAACCACACTTTGTTTTTAAAAAATCCTTTGTTTTCACATTATTAAGAGAATATATTGAATTGCATGTGTTATATGATGAATTTGCTATTGAGATGGTGTTGTTATGCTTAGAATTGATTGCCTTGATTTGTTTTGTTCCATTTGTAGTGGAATGTTGAGATAAGCAACTTTGGAGTATGTGAAATTATGAGATAAATTATTTAGAAAGTTGTCATGGTATGATTTTGGAACATGATTTATAATTTCCAAGTGTTGTTATATTGTTTAGATGATACCATAAAAAAGAGAAGAAAAGAGAAAAAAAATGAGAAAAAAAGAATACAAAAAAAGAAGCAAAAAGGTAGCCAAAATTCAAAAGAAAGCAACCTTGTTATTAATGTTGAAGCATGATTTGTGTAGAATTTTGAGCACCATATTTTGTGAGTAGTTCATCTTTGATTCATTGTGATTTAATGGTTATTTGTTTCTCTTAGCTCTGATTGTTTTGCTTAAACCTTATTAACCCCATTATAAGCTAGTAAAGTCTTCTTTGATTAGTTGTTTAATTTCTTAGATTCTTGACTTGGGTAAATTTGATTGAATTTCAAACATTGAGAAAACTTATTCATTGTTGGTTTGAGTGTAAACACTTCCCCCTTTCCTTTGAGTGAATGAGTGAAATATGTGAGGGTGTTGTTTTATTATTCTTGAGGGAGCCTACTGGTATGGAGATTTGTTTATTTGATTAGTTAGTCGTCATTGTGATGGTTTTGTTCTTTGTTTAAGTCTTAATGCATATTGATGTGGGTTGGACTGAACATGTGGTCAAGCGAGAATTAATTGAACTTGAATATTTTCTTGGTTTTATTCTGATACATGTTTGAGGACAAATATGGTTTTAAGTTTTGGTAGTTTGTTAGACGTCATTTCATGCACTCTTTTATTTATTTTTCTTTATTATTTTGAATATAATTGTTTCTTTAATTACTTGTTTTGAGACCATTTCATATCTTGTGTCGTAGGTGATATCTCAGGGCCTAATCGAGAATAATTGATTAGAATTACAATAAAAATTTGTTGATGCTTGGACAATGCTGCGACCATTTCAACTACACGATGTGATCAACTAAAGAACGTGTGCCGCTACAACAATGCATAGTCCGAACTCCACAAACATGCGCTAATATTCAATAAACTCGGCGTCGTGCCTAACACACCTACTCCAAACTTAATTGTGTGTAGCTGTTATATTTGACGGAGCTGATTACTCCTTGAACGAAATTAAGAAGACCCAAGGCTCTTTTAGACATTATTATTCTTTAGGTTTGAGTAGACACTATTTAAGTAGAATTAAGACTCTTTATTGGGGTTCTCTCTGTTTTGTCTTCAGTTTTTAGGAGCCACCATTCAGTATTTTCTCTGCACAAACTCTAGGATGATTATTGCCATAAGAAGTTAAGTTTTTACTCTAGTTCTAGTATTTTAAAGTCTTATTCTGTTATTTTTATGAGATTCTGAACTTCTTTTTATTAATAATTTTATTACATTTATTTCATTTCTGTGTTAATTATATATTAATGTTTGTTGATTGATTAAATTTTGTCTGTTAGATTAATTAATATAGCAGTGATGTGTCCATATTTGTTGTGTATTATAACATAAGTGAAAAATTAACGGTTCACCATTGATGGAATGGAATAATCTTACTTAAATGAATTGCAAGTGTCCATATTTGTTGGTTTTCTCAAGCTATTTATAGTTTTTAATGCGACTGGTAAATTAAATCTTTTACGGTGTCCTAGAGATTATTTATTTAATTACAGAAGTAGTTTGCAGGGGTATCCCATAATTGCCCGACAAACTAAGTAAAGATTGGTTATTTAACATTTGTCGATAACTATAACTTGTCTGTAATAATATTTTAATTATCTTTTGTTATCTATGATTGAATTACCAGAATAGAAACATAATTACCAGAGCTAGATTTTTGTTAATATTGATTTTTTTTGTTATTATTTTTATTTTATTTATGAGTTTATTTATTACTACCAATCTTTTTCATTTAATTATTTTCTTTGAGTTTCTGACAATTAGACAGAACTGAACCAATCCCTGTGGATTCAAACCTACTCATCAATGTTACAATCTTTGGAGTAGGGATTAGTTTTGTGGATTCGACACCCATAAATAACTCTAAGATGCTCCTCATGTTCCTTCTGATCCTTAGAATGCACCAACACATCATCAATAAACACCACCACGAATAATTTGATTTAGTCAAAAAGAGAAGCTAAGTCCTTAATATGTGGGGCCTTATGATATCATAGAGTGAGTTGGACTGTTAGAATACCATTTGAAGTTACAAAAGGAGTTGTCTTGATTCCATAACATATTGCATGTCTCAATGTTTTGAGAGCCAGAGATTGAGATTGTAGAGGATCTCACCTTTAAGGAGGAGCCAGCAAAGATTTTAGACCAATGAGTGTGATAGTTTCAAAATCATGAGATTCTGATGGTAAAGGTGAAATGGAATTTCCTCTCTTCTAAAGAAGCTACATGGGAAGTTGAACAGGACATGTGTGAGTAGTACCCTCAACTCTTTCTGAAGGCATTGAGACAAATTGAGGTATGTAATGTTTTAACTAAATGCACATTATTTTGATGTGATATAAGAAAGAACAAATATGTGTAATTTTGGGGATGAAATTTCTTTAAGGGGAGAGTTACAACACCCCAAAAAATAAGGAAATATGGAAATAATGTTAAATAAACAATGATGAGGTCAAAATAAGAAAGAAATGAAAAATTTAGGCAGCACAGGCTAGGCATGTGCTAGTGCACGTGGTGTGCTGTGACTCTTTTCCTAAAAACGAGGAACATAACATCTAATACAGGCGTGCCAATGACGGTGCTCTAAAAAGATGGGGCACGAGACTTGACACAACACTGTCAAATGACTGTGCTCTAAAAAAACTAATAAGACGTGTAAAACTGAGGGAGAAGACTCATTCTTGAGTCTTGGAGCTACCATAAACAACATACCCAAAACCACCACCCACCACAACCACACGATTTTCATAGGAGTGAAGGGGGATTTTGATGGATTAGAGATTCAAAGTGCTAAGGTAAACATCTAAACCCTTTAGGTGTTGTGACTTTTGAGATTTTGGGTTGCATGTGATGGTTAGAATTAGGAATGTGATTGAAATTATGAATGAAGGGTGAATATAAGAACTATTTAGCTTGTAGGAGACTATATATGAGAAATAGAAAGGTGAATTTGTAAAAATGGAGAAAATGTTATGGTTTTTAATGAAAGGGGTGTAGGAAAAGTAAGAAGGAGGGAAATTGTGAGTGGGTCTTGTTGGGGGTAGAAACTTTAGTGCTTGTACAAAAGAGAGATAAGGAGAATTTGGGAGGAAATGTTCTATTCATATGAGAGTGAGGAAATTTTGGGGTTTATAACACAAATATAACACTTTAGTTTCAATTTTGCAAAAATGCACTCATCTCAAACTTATTTTAAAAATGCTCACAGTTTTAACATGATTGGCTTAATGTCCAGATTTGTTATTAAAGACAAAATGGGAAAGTAAAAAAAGAATCTAAAAAAAGAATCTAATCTCTCCTTTCCCTCATTAAGTCGAAAAAAGGAATTTAATCCCTTTTTTTCTTCTCTAATCTCTTTTTTCCTTTTTTTTCTCCTCTAATCTCTCCTTTATCTTTTTTAACGCTTTTTTATCTCTTCTACGTTCTCTATATATTTTTTTGAACCTACAGATTTTATCTTCTTATTATTCTCTCTATTTTTTTCTTTTTTTATTTTCTTAATCTTTTAACTTAATTTGTCCAATTAAGTTCAAATATGTTTATGAGTTTGAAAGAGTTGATGTTATTTTTCTTTTTTATTCATTCAGATTTTTTATAATATTTATTAAAAACCGTTCAATTTAGTCCGTATTAGTTTAAAAATTGTGCATAAAATGATCAATAATGTTAATTTTAACCTAAATAGCTCATTTATGGATATTTTCTTTTGAAATTATTCAAATTAAGTCAATTATGTTTGATTTTATTAAATTATGTTCAACCTCACATTCTCCATAATATGTCCAAAAGAGTCCTTTTCAACATCCTGCATAATGTCTAAATAAGTACAAATTTGATCAGTTAGACAAAAAAAGAAACAAAATATGAAGACGGTTGAAAAAAAAATGTTCAAAGAATACTCATATTTGTCAAAACAAGGTTTTAAAATGTACAAATTTGATCAAATAAGTGTAAATTTGATCAACTGAACAAAATTTTAAAATGAAGCATAAATTAGTTTTCAAAAGTTCAAATTTGATCAAATAAATTCAAATTTGAACAAATTTTTAAATTAAAGTACATATTAGTTCAAAAAAAGATTGACAAAGTATAATTTAGTTAATCACAGAACAACTTATTTCAACAAAATTCAACACCAAAATCAACCCAAACAACATATACTATGTTCAAATATGATAAAAATCAATAAAATTCAACAAAATTATAATAATCACAAAAACCTAAAAATCAAATTAACATGATTAAACAAAATGTAATTGCAAATTAATTAAATAAAACTACTCAAAATGACTACAAATTAGTTCAAGAAAGTTAAACTACTAAAAAAAGCATACAACAAAAACTATGTTTAAATCTAATTAAAAAAGAATCAATAAAGCATGCACAAATTAGTTCAAAAAAGTTCAAAAAGGTACAAATTTGATCAAATAAATAAAATTTGATTAGCTGAATGAATTTTCAAATTAAAAGCACAGATTTGTTCAAAAAAAAAATCAAAAAATAACAATTTATTTAATCACACAATAATTTAGTTTAAATAACATAAAATAACTAGCATATTGTTCAAATAAGTACAACATTGATCATTTAAACTGACCCTGAACAAAATAATTCAAAGAATACATATTAGATCAAACAGCAAAATCTCCAAAAAAAATTTAAAAAATAGTTTAACAAAGTTTAAACGAAGAAAACAACACATGAATTACCAAGAGAGCTAAAATTACAAACTATAACATTACAATCCCTAATTGAAACTAAAAGCAAGTCAAAAAAGTAAAAATCGCACAAAAACAAATCTAACAAAATGATTAAATCAGAAAAATAAAGAATAAAGAAAAAACAAAAAAAAATAACGAGCGACTAATGATAAATGAACGGAGGAATTTCAAAACGATAATTAGAAGAATAAGATATAAGAAAGATGAAGAATTAGGAAATAAAATAAAAAGAATAAAGTTGAATTAAAGGTAAAGGAAAATAGAGGATAAAGAGAATATATACCTGAAAAGAGTGAGAGAAAAACAAAGTAGAGGATGAAAAAGGGAGCGAGAAAACAGAAGAGTGAAGGATGAGAAAGAGAGTGAACGAACAGAAGAATGGAGGAGGAGAAAGAGAGAGGTTGAGAGAATGTGAAAAAAACATAAACCCTAAAATTAATAAATAAAGTTCCTAAAATGTCCTCCACAGTTATTAAAAAAGTGATTTGAGTATAACTTTAAAATTAAAAGTCTAAATAGGCATTTTTACAAAATAAAACTCAACATGTGCATTTATTTAAAACCAATTGAATGAGGGTATTTTTTTAAAATGGACAAACTAAAGAACGCATGCCATGTAATAAACTCGAAATTTTGGGGTTTTAGCATTTTAGGTTAATTGGATGATGATAAAGTTAATAATTAACTAATTTTAGAATTAAAATGGATTGTGTGGCAAATGAGAATTGAGATGGAAACCAGAATGTAGTGTCGAGCACACGACTTCGAGGACCTCAAGGTAAGTGCACTGAATTTACACTTACTTAAATATGTCTTTTTATTTATTTAATTAAGGTGATTTGACTGAATGCTTACTTAAATGTACTATAAGGATTAATTTTGTGGAGGTGGATATTGGTAATGTTTGGGTGATTGTTGATGAGTTTGCATGGATAATTGTATGATGTAATATGTAAATGGTATTGGTTGTATGATTTAAGATGGTGAATGAGTAAGATAATGATATGGCTTGTATGAAATGAGGTATAAATGGGAGTGTATGGATGAATTTGAGAATTTGTAACTTTTAATGATGCATTTGATGATTGTGTTTTCTATGAATAAGTTTCCATTTCCATTAACAACTCATGTGCATTTTGTGTGGAATGTAGTAAGGATGAATAAAAGGGGATTATACCATTTAAGAATGAGAGTTCCTTAAAGAAATGGGGATTGGCCTAAACTAGACCAAGAGCTCTGGAAAGAAATAAGGGGGTATTGGCCCAAAATGAGGCAAGAGCACCATGATCGAGTAAAAAGGAGGGATTGGCCCAAATGAGTGTGCATTGTTAAGTGTTCCCATTAGCATGCATAAAAATAAAATTTTTTTGTCATAACCATGCATTTGAATATATATTCATTGTCTCTTGATAATGAGATAGGAATTGTTGATATATGCAATATTGACATTCTTGTATTGAGTTGTAGTAGTAAGGGTTGCAACTAATGATTTCCCTTGTCTTACTTAAATGATCAATAGGTGATCGTATTGGGCTTAAGTCTCAGATTGCAAGTGTTTACGTGCCATGTTTTACTGTATATGATAGAGTCCAAGATTTTGATGGAAAAAGATGATAATGGGTATATTTTGAAGTGGCAGTAGTGCAGCACGATGCCCGTGCTGTCACACGCAGTCTCTGTGCTAGGCCATTGCATCTCTAGTGTACCAGCAGGACCCTTGTGGTCGTCCATACTATCCCTGTGTTTAAATCACTACAAATTTCGAGCACTCGTACAGGCCTCGTGCTGGCACATATGAACCATGCGTTGAAACTCTAAAATTTCCAATACGCCAGCACGACCCCCGTGTCATTACACATAGGCTCGCTGAAACACTCTAATCTCAACAGTCAATACGGTTGACACTTTCCCTAACATGGCTCATGTTGGCTGAAATAATTAAAGATCCAATTGGTATGTATTGAATAAATGCTATAAAAAGCTAAACTTAGGGCACCTATTGCTTCCACAATGCACCTAAGCTTTGTTGAACCAAATGTAGTATACATTTATATATTTTGATAATGTGCTAATATTTGAAATTGATAAATATGGTAAGAATTAATGAAAAGAAGAATTAAATGTGGTTGTTTACTGTGCATAGTTGACATAAATAGTGATTTATAAATAGTATTTTACTATTTATTTAATAGTAATATATGAATTATATGTACATGAACAGCTCTCTTATTATGACATGAATAGTCATTCATGAATAGTGTTTTACTATTCATTGAATAGCAAATATGCATATTGATCGATCAACTTAGTTAATGGATCAACGGGTTGTCTATCGATCAACTTAGTTAATCGATCAAAAGTAGGTTTTTCGATCAACATAAAGATGAGCAGTGTTCATTAATCCTTTATGAATAATATTCAGACATATTAACTGGTGAAGATATTGGTACAATTGTGTTACACAAAATAAGGAATAAAACACTTTCGGCAGAAAAGATTTTATGAATCAATTATACAAGATGTTGTTCCAGAAAATGAGGAATAATGCAGATTTTACGAAACAAGTGGTCAAGCATATTCAAAAAGAAGATTCAAGAAAATTCTCCAGAATTTTATGGAAAAGCAACAGCACTATTTGAATAGTAAAATACTATTCAAATCAACATTTTGCTTGTTTTCTGGGTGCATGAAAAGAGACAGGCTGGAAAAGAAAAGTGTCCAACATTTCATGGAAAAATCAGTACTATTGGCAACAGCACAATGTGAATGAAATGGTACAGCTGTGTCAAAAAGAAAGTGGTCGAGCATTTGCAAAAAGAAAGGTTCTGGTATGATTTATTTTAATATACTTATAGGTTATATATAGAAGGCCAGAAACAAGAAGCTGATAACAACATACCACACTGCACTGCACAAACAAACTGAGAAATACCACACTGCACAAACAAACAAACTGAGAAGTACAGAGACAGAAAGATCAAAACTCTGAAAGATATTGAGAGTGCAACTTATATAAATCGATTGTTCATTGTTTTATGAAAAAAGATTTAGTTGAGTGTGAGGTAGAACTTGAGCCGTAAATCAAGTTAAGTTGTAGGGTGGAACTTAAGCCGTAAATCAAGTTAAGTTGTAAGGTGGAACTTGAGCCGTAAATCAAATTAAGTTGTAAGGTGGAATTCTAGCCATAAATCAAGTTGAGTTGTAAGGTAGAACTTGAGCAGAAAATCAAGTTGAGGTGTAAGGTATAACTTGAGCCGTAAATCAAGTTAAGGTCTAAGGTTGCTGAGCCGAAAATCAAGTGTGTAAGAAAGTTCTTACTGAGCTTGAAAGTGAAGCAATAGGAAGTGTTTGCCAAAATCCTAAGTAAGGAACTTAGGTAGTGAGTAGGTGTTTGATCCAAACCACTTTATATCGTGTGTCATTTCATTTCTACGAAAGATTTTTATTTGGTGTCTAGCTCTATTCAACCCCCCTTCTAGAGCTAGAATCTGTTCTACAAGTTTAAAGAAACGAATACTCATACGTTACATAGCTAGGTAAGAGTATTTGTAGGTGTACTTACTCTATTTAATACTCACATAAAGTTGTTAGTTGTGATGAATGCAGAGCATTAGTAGGTTTTTCTTTTATACCAATGCTCAAAGACATTGAAGTGCGAGAGTAGTTACTAGGCTGATGGCTCCTATAAAACTTTTGTACCATGGAAACATTTTTTATGCACGTAGTTAATAAACATGTAGGCTAAGAATGTTGGAATATGTGTTTTTTGCATAACAGTGTTTTACTTAGAAAATGTGTCTTTTTTGTTATTCATATTATTGTGTTGCATGAAACTAGAAATTTGATTGTGTAAAATTGGAATCCAAGATTCACTGGAAGATTTAAAATTTTTACAAAAAATTTGCATTGAACTTTCAAAATAAAATAAAGTGGAATTTGGGTATCACACCTAAGGTCCCATGGTGAAGAACACAATTATAGGCAAAGAGTAGCGAGGATTAAGGAGCAAACTGGTCAACTACAATGGGATAATCATGTGTTTCTCTACGTTTAACCTATTTTCTTCTATCCTTTTTGTTGTTCTACCTTTTAATTATGAACTAAACATTTTAGACACATAGGTTCAGATGAACCATTTGTTAGTGTAAGCCCTACCCCTAATACATTGTATATACATTTATAATGGATTAATAAAATAATGAGGCATTGTTTTATCATTTCATGTATTGACTTGCACTATGTGTATGATAAAATATCCAAGAATATTAATCAAACACTTGAGGTATCAAGGTTGAGGACCTTGATATTAGAACCTAGAAGTTCTTAGATTAATATTCTAAATATTTCTAGTCATTTGTTTCCATGGGAATGAAAATCCAATAAGACTAGTATGAGCTTTGTAGGTGATCATGTTTGTGAGTGATCATGTTTGTAGGTCACAGATATGAGACATCTAACTAAGTTTATAGGTACAATATGAGACATTGTATTTGAAGAACGATCATTACTGAGAATACTAACATTAGTATGTCTCTTGCAATATCAAATATCTTTCATTAGACCTAAAATCACTATTTCTTTTATTATGATTTCTAGTGTATTTTGACATACGCCTAACGTGATCATAAAAGGTTGATAAGTATGTGTATAGTTGGGTATGATATGGATTACAAGTAGAAGCATGAGTGAAGAGAAGAGATTAGCCCTCTCATGATAATGAGAGAAGATATCATTGGCCCCTTGATAGGCTAGATTGGGACGAGTGTCGCTGTACCCAAATGGAATGATTGGATTATTCATTTGAATTTATCAATATTGTTATAGAGATCAAGTAAATGATTTAGCACTAAATAAGGATGTTAGAGACATACCTTATGCAAATCATGACATTAGAGGTCAAGGAAGAATTTGAGTTACAGTAGGACTGTTGGCACAAATTTTCAGTAATTTAAATTTGGATGGACATAGTGTCTTACTAGAGACTGTCTATAATTTATGAATTGTTAAATTCATTACCATTATTAAATAATCCTATAGATCGCATGTGGACAAAATATAACCAAAAAGGGTATTTTTGGAATTTCACCTTAGGTCAAATTCTAGTCGTTGGGTCAGATTATGCATTTGGGCCAAATTTGGTAATTAGGCCTAAAAAGGATGAAAGTACAATTTTGGAAAGCTCATAAGCAATTTTTAAGACAACAAAATCATTTTGGGTGACGTTGGATAAAGCTTGTCTTAAATTAAGACAAGAGTGAGAGAAAAATGTGGAGATAAGGATAAAGCTTTATCTTCTTTTGTAAGAAGATAAGAAAGATAAAGATAGATTCAAAAATTCTTTCCACATTTTTGGCCAGCTATTAAGAGGGGATTAAGATGGTTTTATTTGTATTTTCAAATACAATTTGAGTCCTAATTAAAATATGCCATACGACCATGAATTAAAAAGAAGAGGAAGTCTTCTTAAAAAACCTAGTTCTCTTTTTCTTCCCTTCTCTCTCATCTTAGCCATGACTCTCAATAGTAGAATCAAAATTATGATTCTTTCATTTTCTCTTCAAGAAAATAAGAAAATAAGGGGCTGATCACGTCAACCAAACATGTCGGTGCTTTTAAAAACAACATTCCTTCATCTGATTGACTGAAACAAGGTGAATTCACTAAAACCTTTCGAGCTAATACACTTTCTTTTGATTCGTGTGTAAATTTTGTAGAGGGACTACATGTGGAGTCATAAGAAAGGTGTCTTGAATGGTGACTTGTTCTAATTAAGGCTGTAATTAGTTGTTATAAGCCCATGCATATTTGGCCATCACTTAAAAGAGGTAAAGATCGAATCTTTTGTTGGGTTTTCTAACATATTCTAACACTAATGGCAGCAGAAAACCAATCAAGAAAACGTCAAAAACCATCCATGATCTTCACCAAATATGAAAAAATTCATATGTATACACCTAGATGATAACTAGTTGACATAAAATCGGTACTATGAAAGAAAAACTCAATTTTGATGTTTCTTCTTGTAGGCCATGAGTTCTTTTGGCAAAGAACAGTTAATTATTGCCTCAGAATACTCCAAGACGACCTTTGTGACACCGAGTTAGAATCCCAAATGTGATTCCTCTACAAAAATAACACATGGATTAGCAAACACATGTACTAGCACAAAGAGTAAATCGATTCACCTTTAATGTCAAGATCGGATGAGAATCTTATAGAAAGAAGAGCACCACGTTGATCAACCTTATGACTAGCCTCTTTTTCCTCACGTCTCTCTTTTAGAAAAATCCTAAATCACTCTCAATTTTGGTGGAAGCTCACATTTTTTATGGTGTGTTTGAGGTTACAAATTCTCTTAATTTTGGTTCTTTTTAAAGACAAGAGTTTTAGTTTATTAAACCACTTAACAATCCTAATGTCATTAGGACTTTGTTAAATCTTTAATTAAAATAAAATACCTTAAAAAACACCCTTAAAAAACGTGACTCTATGTGGATAATTAACAAGAATCTTTCTTTTAATTTATCCCACATTAATCTTGTTATAACTTAAAATAAGCTTCCTAAACTTTCTCTTATTTATCTTCTTACATATTTTTACTTAAGACATAATATTTAAAATAATCTTTGTCTTAAAATCATGTAAGAAATAATATTTCTCATCCTTCTTGGGCCCAAGTACTAAAATTGGCCCAAATGTTCGATTCGGCCCGATAGCCATATTTTTTTAAGGTGAAAAACCAAAAATGCCCTTTTTAGTTTCCGTCATCCAAATGCAATATGT
>CANYCX012941598.1:0-14028 GCA_948193385.1 Breynia disticha f. nivosa
CCATCACCACATCTACACATAAATTCTCCAATCCTCTTCCAAAACCTTAAGCATTTCTCTTTCATTAAACCATACTCTTACACCATTCATATCCTAATCAATTTAATGGTTCAATTTACCTCAACAATGTCCAAAATTCTCTTCTAAACAACAAAACACAATTTCCAACTTAAACTAACAAAATCAAATTTTCGTCACTTTGAACAATCCAACTTTAAACACAAATTTCAAGTACTTAAACCACAAATTATCACCAAAACTTGTTACCAATGCTTAGTACACATACTAAGCTTTCCAAAGAACCAATGTTTACACAAAATGGCACTCAATTCATGGATTTATGTCATTTTGAACTTAGGTATGAAAAATATACGAAATTTCATAATTAACTTCAAGAAAACTTACCAAGATTATGTTCTCCTTTTGATTCTTAAGCTCTCAACACCAAGATTTTTGCCATGAAAAATGAATTGAAGGTTGAAGAAGAGATTTTTGAAAGAGAGAGAGATGATGGTCGTTGGAAGAAGAAAGAAAGGAGAAAGAGAGGATGTGAGAGGGGGACACATGCATAAAATGAGGGAAAGGAGATAGTTTGTCGGGTGAGTGGCATTGGAATGGGAAGAAAAAGAATTTTCTAATCGCCTTGGGTCCATCTTACTTCGTAATTTATTTGACCCCGACTCAAACTAATATTCCGATTTCGAAATTCTCGAAATTCATAATCTTAATATAATTGTTTTAATCTTCCCGTTATTTATTTCTTATCAATTATTTATTTAAATGAACGCGAAGAATTTATTTAACTTTCCAATCGTATTAATATATTTTGTTGTCGTTTCCTCTTTCGCGATCAACTTAAACATTTCCGATTTTTAATTCATAAAACTTTTATATTCCTCACCGAATTATTAATTAAAATAATTCGCGAAAAATTTGTGTACATTTTAACATATTTTTATTTAAAATTTCGTAATTTATCGAAATTTTAGGACGTTACATATGCTACAACTTTTCTATTTTGCATTAATATACATCCAAGTCCTTGATATGAAACATCACTATAAATAACGAATCGTCTTGTACTCAAAGTAATCGTAGGACTGGAGTTGTGGTTAATTTATACTTTAATTTGCCAAAAGTTTGTTGACATTGTCCATTTCACTAGATAGATGCATTCTTTCTCAGCATTCGTGTCAACAGAGCAGTTATAATCTAGAATCCCTCCACAAATCTACAATAATAACCTGTCATACCTAGGAAACTGCGTACTTCAGTAACAGTTTTAATAGGCTCTCAATTCAACATTGCCTCTATTTTCTTTGGATCTATTGATATTCTTTGTCCAGATATCATGTGTCCTAAGAGGACTGCATGATCTAACCAAAACTCACATTTGCTAAGTTTTACATAAAACTTTTTTTCTCATAATAATTTCAACACTATTTGTTAATGTTAATTATGTTATTCGATGTTCCTCAAATATATTAGTATATCATCTATAAATACAATCACAAACTAATCGAGGAATGATTGGAATATCTTGTTTATTAGTGCCATAAATGTTGCTGGAGCATTAGTTAAACCAAATGACATAATCAAAAAATCGTAATGACCATACCTGGTTCAAAAAGCAGTCTTTGGAATGTTTTCCTGTGCTATCTTTAATTGATGATATCCGAATCTTAAGTCAATCTTTGAAAATATTGTACCACCCTGCAACTGATCTAGTAGATTGTCTATTCGAGGTAACAAATATTTATTCTTAATTGTTACTTGATTAAGTTTTCTATAATCTATACACAATCTAATTGTTCCATCTTTCTTTTTAACAAATAGAATAGGTGCTCTCCACGGTAAAACACTAAGTCGAATAAATCCTTTATCAAGTAACTCTTGTAATTGTTTATTTAATTCTTGTAATTCAGTTGGTGCTAATCTGTATGATTGTATGAATATTAGTTTCGTACCAGAAATTAACTCAATAGAAAATTTCATCTCTCTATCAGGAGCTAATCCCGCGAGATCTTATGGAAACACATCTGGATATTTTTTTATTATTGGTATTCCTTTAATATTTTCAAATGTTGTTGTTCTATCAACTACATGTGCCAAATAAGCTTCACATCCATCTCAGATCATCTTCAATCCTTGTATAGCTGATACCAAACAACTTAGCTTAATCTTTCTTTCTCCACAAAATATTATTTTATTTTATTATATTGGTTTAATTATTACTTCTTTAGTAAAACAATCAACTTTAGCTCGATGGCGAGCTGGCCAATCCATACTTAGCATAAGATCAAATTTTGTTAAATCCAATAGGATTAGATTAGCTGTTAATTCTATATTTTGTATCTTTATTATACAATCTCTGTATAATGTATGTACCCACATCATTTCGCCTAAAGGAGTATGAACTCTTAGACTCTGGGTCAATTTTTCTGGTTTTACTTTTATTGCATATTTTATTCTAGGTATAATGAATGAATGAGTAGATCCTAAATTTATAAGTACATAAGAAGAAATATCAAATAAATGTAACTCACTAGTATAACCTCTAGGGCGTCAGCTGCCTCCTATCTAGACATAGCAAACACTCTAGCTTGGGTGGTTTTGAATAGGAATCCTTTTTAATTTTGAACTCAAGATAATCTCATCTTAATCCTATTTCAAATGGATAATTTTGAATAGATAAGATAAGGTTTGATTCTTTCAAAATTTTTCTTTCCTTAATTTTCTTACAAAGAAAATAAGGTTCGTAATTTATCTCTTTATATTTCTCCTTTATCTTTGCAAGATTAAGACAAAATTATCGATGCCATAACAGTTGTCTGAAAAAACATGTTTAGGTTTTCCTATTTTGAGATTTATCCATTATAGGCCCAACTATAAAAAATGGCCCAACTGCCAGATCTGTCATGATGACCAAAATTTGACCTGAATGTAAATGTATAGGATATACGTTTGAAAGAAGAAGCACAACATATTTATATATAATTTTGGGGGGAAGTTTTTTCACAACATTTAGCGACCAATTGTGTGCTAAAATTTTGGTCGCTAAATGGATTGACATGGCAGTAAATTTTGGCGAGTCATTTAGCGACCATGTTGATGCAAAATGCAGAAAAAAATTTCAGTGTCCATGTGGACGCTAATTTTTCTTGCATTTATGTCCACGTGGACCCTAAATTTAGTATCAATGTGGTCGCTAAATGACATCAGCAAAATTTCCTACCTTACTGTTCATATTGACGCCCACTTTGAGTGGATGTGGATGTTATTTTTTTGTATTTAACGACTGTGTGGACGCTAAATGCATGTATTTAGCGACCATTTTTACTCTAATTTTTTAACACTAAATGCGCAGAATTTTATAATCGACGTTGAAACTGTTGATCTCAACCATTACTTGAACAGTGGAACCGACTACTCGAAACCACTAATTCACGATTCTAAAATATATAGAACTGAAATCAGAACTAGTATATACTAATTCCAGGTTGGGCAGCTAAATTATCGATTCTGGCTAGGCTAGTTCCGAACTGATTCAACGGTTCTGGACCCAATTTTACACCCGAAGCAAATGAGATTCTCAAACCAAATTATTGGATTAAAAATAAACTAAAAACATCTCTACTCATAAGGCTCTCTAAAAGGTTTATGAGCATGTCACATCAACATTCTACTAATTTCTCATTTATTAAACTTTTTTTTCTATACTCATAGACTTCTCATTAAACTTTTCTATGAGATTCATTTTACTTATTATACATATCTTCTTAAACAAGTAAGTTCCACTTTTTAATGAATCTCATGTATCATAAAGTTGCTAAAATTTATCAACCATTTAATGGTGGTAAACCTCCTCATATAGGGAAACCTAAGTATAAAATGGGGGATAAATCCTATCGTCGATGTCCTAATAACGAAAGCAAAGTAATGTATGAAGAAAAGAATGGAAAAGAAAAAAGTAATGAAAAAAGAAGTGTAAGAAGAAGATTCATGCAAGCAAGGGGCGGTAAGTTGAGTGGGAGGAATAGGCCATTCACATTTATTATTTCCCCCTTTGTTTTAACTCCACCGCCCTCTTTTCTTTAATACTACCAATAAACAAAACCCCACTCTACTCATTACATTACATTTTCATTAACCCCACCATTCCAACCCAATCCAATCCATCTTTCCTCTACAAACCCTAACCCAATTTCCCCTTCCTTCATCGCCCATCCCATGCCCACTTTCTAATTAACCGATTTTCCTTTCACTTGGAAATGTACAAGAACCAGCTACAAGAGCTGGCCCAAAGGAGCTGCTTTAACCTCCCCTCTTACACTTGTATTAGGGAAGGTCCTGACCATGGGCCTAGATTTAAAGCTACCGTTAACTTTAACGGCGAGATCTTTGAAAGTCCTCACTACTGCAACACCCTCCGCCAAGCTGAACATTCTGCTGCTGAAGTAGCTCTTATTTCTCTCTCTAACCGTGGTCCTTCTCACTCTCTCGCTGCTCGCATTCTTGTCCGTACTCTTTTTCCTTTCCTCATCGCTTTTATTTTTACATTTTTTTTGTTTTCTAACGTGTGCCGCGGGTGCATTTATAGTGTGTGTTGTTTCCACACCGGGCGGGGGATTTCATTCTTACTATCCCTTGGATGTTTATTTGCTGAGCGGGTGAATTTATTTGTGTCGCTAACGTGCGCCGTTTGCTGTTTTGGCTGATGCGTATAGGCTTAGCGTGCGCACTTCTAGTGTTTGGTAGCAGAAATAGGCTGTTTATTTTACTATGTCGGTGAAGTGTGCCTTCAATGTGCAGTTCTTGTCCTGCGCTCTCTCCACGTTTTTAACTATCCGCTGTGGTTTGTGTTTGTTGTGATCGCCGGTAGTTTTGATGATTCCGCAGCTTTGATCGACGGAAATACCCATATTTATTTTGAAACATTTTTTTTAATCTTTTTTTTGTCAAAAAAAAACGGAAGCTTCGAATTTAATTTTTCTTACTAAATAGTATGCCGCGTGAAGGGCATTTCAGTCTTTTCGCAAATCTAACCGTGTTTTGACTTTGTTTTTTCGTTGACCGTTTAATTAGTTCAGAGATTTAAATAGAACTCCTTGAGTGTGAACCCTGCTTGTATTCTAATGATTTCATGTTCAATGTTTATTCGAGAAAGAAATTGATTCTTTTGAAAGTGATTTGTTCCAGACTTGCATTTTTCATTAAAACATGAAACTTATCGAAGCAATGGAATAAAAAGACAGTGTTTTGCTTAATTAGTGTTAGATGGTATAGCATTATATTGTCATGCCGTTAATTATGGTTTTTGGTTAGGATAGCAGCGGCATTAATGGGGCGAGTGAGACGCATATCATTGTTTGTAAATCTTCCTGCTCTAGATGATAGTTAAATCTTATGACTACTAGCTGCATTCAATTTGAGTCTTTTCAATGGTTTAGACTGCTTTTTGCATCAGTTTTCTTGGAATTCTTTATTAATTGTCTGCACATCTTCATTCTGATTTATCCCTTCTATTGTCAGGATGAAACGGGAGTATATAAGAATCTTTTACAGGAAATTGCACAAAGGGTTGGTGCACCACTGCCACAATATACAACATTTAGGACAGGCCTTGGACACCAGCCTGTTTTTACGGGGACAGTAGAATTAGCAGGAATTACATTTATGGGAGAACCTGCCAAGAATAAGAAACAAGCAGAGAAAAATGCTGCAATGGCTGCATGGTCATCGTTAAAACTTTGTAAGTTGATTAAATCTTTAGCTGCATGTATAATTTTAATGCGTTCACTTGTAAATGCATCAGGAAATAGTTTCTTCTGAAACTCTGGATAGTCGTTCCATTTGCATTATTTTGTTTTGTTTCAATCATGAATGCATTGACAAACTTGTGAGCGATTGCACTGAATTATGAGCTCTTTCAACATGGTTCCATATTATGGTTCATATGAAGCTGGATTTTAGGAGCTGCACTGTGTTATGTCCTGAGCAGGTGTTTTTGTGTTTTCCATATTATGTAATAACATCGTTGGCAGCTCATTTGCTCATCATTTGCAGTTTGAAAACCTTAATTATATATGTAATCCATCAACAACTTTGATGTTACATCTATGGGTCTTGCTTTGGCTCCAGTACCTGTTGCTTCCAAACATATTTATTGGCTGTCATCTGAATCAGCAAATTATTATGTGTAATTTGTGTAATTAAAAATTATCTTTTTGATCAGTGGCAAAGGAAGATGCAAGCTCTTCATCTGAACCAGAGAACAATGATGAACTTGAGCAAATCACAATAGCGCGTGCTCTGTTGAATTACCATCAGAGGGAAAAGATACCAATGGCTGGCTCTCCCCATGGTCCGGTTCCTTTTCAGAAGAAGTTTCCTAACCAAAATCCCAGACCAACAAGTCCACAGCCTCCCATTGCTACTTCAAAAATCCTTCCTCTTATATGCCCGAAGACAACAACTCGAAATAGACCTACATCATCTCTAGGAAATGATAGATCTGTGACTTTTAGGCCGACATCAACAACACAAAATGAAAGAATTGCAGCATCACTTCAATCAGCTGCTATTGAAGTTCTAGCAAATTATGGTCAAAAGTTCCCTGCAGCTGGAGCAACGCCATATGTCACAATGCAACAATATGGAACTTGTCAAGGTGAAGGCGTTGCTCCCCCAGTGAGAATAAGAACGGCCATGCCTTGCTTCTCTGCGCCTCCTCGTTCATCCTCATGCACACTTCCTACTCAGATGATGCGAGCACTAGCCGTTCGAATTGCTCCACCTGTCACCATTAGACAGGCTGTGCCTGTTTATGCAGCCCCTCAGCCAACTAATCGTAGAGAAGATCTCCCGATCACTCAAAAAGAGCAGCCAGTTTTTTCCAAGGAGGATGTCGTGAAGATTGCTACTGTTAACCTTCCAACTGTTTGTGGGGAAACTTCTCTCAACATTGCAAAAGAAGATTTTCCAGCTGACAGGTCTGCAATAGCAAGTGTTTTACCTTCTCAAGTGGAGAAAAATGAGACCACTGCTGGAAAAAATTTACAAGTCATGGAGATGGCAAAAGGCTTGGAACGACGAAAGATCTAAATGAAACCTCTTTGATCATTGGGGAGAAGAAAACCAAATGTTCTTTTTGCGTCGGTCTCACTTTTGTTCTATTATCTCCCTTCATATTGAGCTTGTATTTTACACTTTGAAGTTGAAGTTTCGGTCTTTTTTTTTTTTTTTTTGGATATGTTAGAATATAGTTGGAGGTTAAAGTAGTAACGGCAGTGCCATATCTTGAGAATTCAGGAGTTTCCCTTAATTAGAATCCTCTCTTACCGTTTAAATTTATTTGTTCATCATTTTAGGTATTCTTGGAACGAAGAACTGCTGATGCGCCGCTCCGTCATAGTCTTTCCGGGAGGGAAGTTTCGTTAATAGCCTCTGCAATCAAGAGGTGTGATAGATTTTATGGGCATATCATGTCTGAAAGAAGAAAAAAGTACACAGAGCCTAGTAAAAAAATTTTGAATTTCCTTTTTGACGAGCTCATTATACTTGTTTCTTAAATTCGTTTTTTCGTTCTTTTTTATATCTTATATAAGCACAGTCACAATTATGTATTCTCTCATAGCGTTCACCACAAACGAATTCTTCTTTAGTCATAACCAATTTCGCCTTCAATTCCATTACTGTTGATCGCCTTATTTTTAGGTTTCGCTGGAAAGATTATTCTGCCTATGAAATTTAGGTTTGATTTAATATACGCGCGAACAAAAAATGTTGAACGTAGATTCGCTTTGTCTAAAAGCTTAGGACTTTTAATTTATGGATTAGATACAATGCTACACTAAATTACACTACTAAATATTGAAAGCAGTAGAGAAAATTAAAGGAGCAATACAGTAAAGGAAATAAAATGCTTGAATTAAATTACATTTAACAAAGTAAATTACGACCTAAAGACTAAAAAGCTTACACCAGACGCATTAGATGACGACTGACTTTCCATTTACAAGTGATCACTTCGACTCTTTTTCGTAAGCGAGATACTAACTATGACTACACTACTTAAACTTAAAGGAAATACAAGTAAAGTAAAAATGTTGTGTTGTTTGTGTTGTCCTTTCCCATCCAAAATTTCTTCTATTTATAAACACCCGTAAAGTTACCCATGTCTGAGCAGTTTTTTGATCTTTCCCCTGTTTTGAAAACACGTGTACTTTTTATGAAACTGCCATGTTGAACTTGCCACACCTGAGCGAATGGTTTCTTTAGAACAGCAGCACCCCAACTGCACGATCTAACTGCTCCATGGCTTAGCAGACTCGTGCCTATTCGCGTCTTTTACTTTCACATCAGTAGTATTTGCTCAACTCCTATCCCTCTTCACTGACTGAACTTTCTTGCCTTCGTGATGCAAGAAAGGATATTCACTTCACGAATAAAAATCACTAGCGATGTACGCATTTGAATTTATTCGCATGATCGATTTTCTTGGTGGTCAACAGATGCTGCGTGAAAGTCTAATGAGGAGCGATGTAAACATGCGTGACAAATGAGACCTCTTTTATTTAATGTAGATGATCTACTGGAGATTTCATCTTTTATATTTGACCAATAATCATTCCTTATTCAAGGAACATAACACATCCAGTCTAAAGGCAATTAGTTGAAAATAAATTCCAATGATTAAATTGCTTCATTATCTTTTAATGCAGATACACCTTTATCTGAAAAAGCACAAAACACGTCGAATCAGTCGTCATACCTTGACAACTTTTGAACTCGCAATAAATATGAGATTTGTATTAATCACATCATACCTTCGAAATTCGAAGTAATGATTTGAACGTATTAAATGTTGAGTCGCTAGGTCTTTTCAACGCATTAGGACCCTTTTTCCCACTGCTTTCACTCTATAAAACAGAGAATTAATGTCTCATCTATGACACTTCTATCATTCTTGCCAAAATCCTTGCTTTCATAATATCATATCTCACTGCCCTTTCATCTCTATCATCTTCCTCGCAGTTTCCTTTCACTATGAAAATCCCTCAACTTGATGGAAATTAGAAGATCTTATCGTTTGTTTGCTTCAAAGAAGTCGCCTTATACACAACAATGGGGTTAGTTCTTCTTAAAGAAGAAACCAAAAAGCAAGTAATGCCAGAGAATTCGAATCTCAACCTCTCTATTTTAGGACCTTTATGTACGTTACCTCCAACAAAGCTGTTGGAGATGTAGGTCTATTTTCCAAAGACCAATGAATCAAGTCTCCTCTTCTCTCATACAGAGTATCTCATATTTATCTTTCAAAGTGTAACAGATTACACAAAGAATAGTACTTTCCCAATGTCTAATTACAAAAAGTGGGTCAAGAATCGAATATATATCCTGGCTAGAAAGAAAATCTTGAGCGAATGGGCATGGTCGATCTAATTGATGGTTCATTGATTGAAGATGTTGTGGACTTCAACCTTCTAGATGCTCTGGAAACCTTCTGAAACCCTAGTTTCAACGAATTTCAATTTTTAGAAGG
Source organism: Breynia disticha f. nivosa (assembly GCA_948193385.1). NCBI lineage: Eukaryota > Viridiplantae > Streptophyta > Magnoliopsida > Malpighiales > Phyllanthaceae > Breynia > Breynia disticha. The sequence goes on from CANYCX012941598.1 coordinate 9,545, forward strand.
GTTTACGTCAGTCACCTTGCTTGACACATTTGTTCCTTCTAAACCCAAAAAGAGAAGATTTACAAAACTAGGGGAATTACAGCCTAAGCCTTCAGAGGAACCGAAGGAACATTCTTCCATTCCTCCTGAAAATCCAAAGTAGGCAATGGAGGAGCGTGAAAAATCTCATTCCACAATGAAAACTATTTTAGAACCACAAGGAAGTTTGTCGTGTGTATTCCATGTCTTAAAAGACAACATTATTCATATAAATGCGACACCAAATGTAAATCATCTGAAGTGGATGCATTGTACGCGAAGTATCGTAAATTAATAAAGGAATACAACTTTGATTTAGACCTCATGACATTATTAGTTCGACAGCATAAGCTTCCGAGCCATATGTTAGTGTAAATCTTAGCCCAATGTATTGTTGTAACTTTTATTATTGATTAATAAAATTATGAGGCATTATTTTATCAGTTTATGTATTGACTTGTGCTATGTGTAAGATAAAACTATCCAAGAATGTTGATTAAACACTTGAGATATCAAGATTGAAGACCTTGATAGTAGAACCTAGTAGTTATGAGATTAACATTCTAAATATCCTTTATTTGTTTCTATGGGAATAAAAATAAATTAAGACTAGTATGAGCTTTGTAGGTGATCATGTTCTACGGGTCACAAATATGGAATATCTAGCAAAGTTTATAGGTACAATGTGAGACATTATATTTAAAGAGCAATCATTACTTATAATGTCAAATATCTTTCCTTAGACCTGAAATCATAATGTCTTTTATTGTGATTTCTAATGTACTTTGACATACGCCTAACGTGATAGTAAAAAGTTGACAAGTATGATTATAGTTGGGTATGCTATGGATTACAAATAGAAGCATGAGTAAAGTGAAGGGATTGACCCTCTCATGAAAATGAGAGAAGATATCACTGGCCACTTGATAGAGAAGATTAGAAAGACTATGGTCGTATCCAAAGGGAATGATTAGATCATTCATTTGAACTTATTAATCTTGTCATAGAGATCAAGAAAGTAATTTAGCACTAAATAGGGATGTTAGGAAAATACCTTATGCAAACCATGATATTGGAGGTCAAGGAGAGAATTTGAGTTGTAGTAGGGTTTTGTTGACACTGCTCGTCAGCTATTTAATTTTGGATGATCATAGTATCTTAATAGAGACCGCCTATGATTTATGAATTATTAAATTTAGTACTATTATTAAATAATCCTACAGATCACACACGGACAAGAGAAAACCAAAAAGAGTATTTTTAGAATTTTACCTTAGGTCAAATTTGGCTGTTGGACTTTATCGGACAATTGAGCTAAGTTTGGTAATTGAGCCTAAAATGGATGAAAGCTCAAATTTAAAAACTTATGCTTGTTGTTAAGACAAAAATAATCATGTGGATTGTGATTTCTAAATTTAGGACATGATAAAATAAGATAAGATAAGGAAAAATAAAGGAGAATTATCTTCTTTAAAGATAAGATAGATGAGAGAGAAAAAAAGAATAAATTCTCCTAATTTATCTCCTAAATTTAGGCAACTAATGGAGAGATAGATTAGGATTGTTATTGTTTAAAATCAAAATAAGAAATCCTAATCCTAGATGAGTTATGATTTGTCAGCTAACACATTTTAAAAGAAGAATAAAATCATTTAAAACCCTAATCACCTAAAAATAACCCACACGTCTACTCTCTCTCTCTCTCCGTTGCGGTAGCCTCCACGCTAAGAATCAAGATTTTGGTTCTTCCATATTTTCTCCAAGGAAAAAAGACTTTGAGGGGATAATCATAAGGTTTGATCACGTTGGTGCCTTCTATTTTGCAAGTCTTTCATCCATTTGACCATAATACAAGGTGAATTGTTAATACTCTCATGCTAGTACATGTATTTTCTTGATCAGTGTGTTAGTTTTGTGGAGGGACTACACGTGAAGTCTTAAGGAGGTGTCTTGAAGGTTGTCTCGGTGTTTTCTCAGGCTGTAGTTACGTATTTTTTACATTAAAGATTGTATCTTTATTAACTAGTCTTAGGTTTTTTTTCCATGTATGTTGTTATATCTCGTTTTGGTATGATCTTGGTTGGTTTTTTGAGTGTTCTTAATGTGTTTTTCTGCTGCCATAATGATTTAAAAGTGTAGAAACCCAACAGCGACATCAAAGCAGTCACCATAACTGTTTAACCATAATTTGCCAAAACGGTGAGCTAGTTTGTAGTTTTCATGGGCTCTTTTGTATGATTATGTTATTAGGGTTTAAAATTAATCTAATACAGTAGTTTGTATGTTTATTTTGATCCTAATAATGGCTGGTCATGTAACGTCCTAAAAATTTAATAATAATAAGATTTTTAATAAATATATATAAAAACGTGCGTAAATTTTTTGCAAATTATTTTAATTAATAATTTGGTGGAAAGATGTAGAATTAAGTGTGAAATAAAAATCGAGGGTATTTAAGTTGATCGGGTGAGAGAAAAACGAGGGTAGGCTACATTAGAACGACCGGTGGTAAAATCATCAAAAACCGAAAGTGTATAAATACATTGTGCCTATCTCTCTCTTCCTTCACATCTCTCTCCTCACTCACGTTTCTTTCCTAAAAATTCTGATTCCTTAGCCGAAAACCCTAACCGATCTTAAACTTCATCAAATCTTGGTGTTTGGGAGTCTTAGAATCCGCTGGAAATTTTAATTTGGTAAGTTCTTTTGTAATAAATCTTGAAATCTTGTTCTTGAATCATAACCGACTTTCCGAAGCAATATTTCATGCATATTAGCTCCGATTTGTGCGAAATATGGCTCGTTAGAAAGCTTAGTGTATGTACTATCCTTTAGTAACCATTTTTTGTGCTAATTCTTTGTTTAGGTTCTTGAAATCGGTGTTTAAAGTCGGAAAGGTCAAAGTGACATGATTGGGTTTTCTAACCCTAAGTTCGCTTCAAAGTATAGTTGCTAGGGTAAGTTACTTCGGGCTCTAGTGAGGTTATATAAATGGTCAATTTAATTCGGTCTTGTGTAGGGTGTGAGTATGGAATAATGATAGAAAAATGTTTAGGGTTTCAGTAAGAAAATCAGTGAATTAAAGTGTAGATGTTGTATCGGGAAGTGAGAGATGTAAAAACATACTTAACTAAACTTGTAGGAAGCATTAATAATGGTTGGTAAAGAGGGAAGAATGAATTAGGTGAAGGTGGTTAGTGAGAATCATTAATGAGGAAAGAGGAAAGATAAGGAAGGAACACTTAAACTAAAATCATCATTCATTTATGGTTTTGAGCGACTTTAAGCATATATGTGATTAGAGTGTTGTTTAATTGTTAATAGGAGGATCGAATCAAGGCGAGGGTAGTTCTCAACCCGGACGTTAGAGGAGTCTTGTGAGGTAAGTAACACCAATGCAACCATCCTTGTGTGTGACTTGTTTGGATAACTGTTTGGTATGATTGATGGATTGACATGTAAAATTGGTATATGAGATAATGAATGATATATGTGTGATATGTTATGGTCTATCACCTTGTGATATATTGATTGACTATTGTATTGAATAAATTTATATGGTGAGACCATTGTGTTGATGTGGTTGTGTGTGGTTTGCTTACATGTCATGTTTGGATGAAAGTGATAGTTTGTGATTGGGTGAGTGTTTATAAAATCAAGAGTGAAGCTATATGATCAATCATGTGTGATTTTTGTTTCGAATGTCAAAGTTGGTATGTTTATGGAATTGATGGTGTTGTTGACATATATTATATATGACATTCATACACATAGATTCTTAGTGAACATGTGTCCTTCAATTTGTGTAAATTAAAGAATTTGACGAGGGAGTGGTTAAAAACAGTTGGTGCTTAGTGCATACTGTTTAAGACATTCGGTGCTTAGTGCATAATGCCTTAGTGCTTTACGCACAATATTTCGGGTAGTATATAAAACATGCTACACTAGGCACAGTGGATAATATTCGATATACAGACGTGTATACAAATGTGCCAGGCCAAAACATGGCGAACAAAGGCCAAAATAGGGCGATTTTAGGATATCCAATATATATAACCAAACTCCCGACCGGAAGGCCCGTTTGCAAACGTCGATAAATGGCCAAAACAGGGCATAATTTAAAGTCTAAGTGAAAGTGTAAATGTTCATATGAGTTGCATTTTGGATTGCATGATCATAACATGTTGTTGTTAAACATATGGATATATGAGCTTGAATGAATAAATGGATGTTTTATTTGGATTGGTTTTGAGTTGAATTTTGTGAATATTGTATGATATGTAAAATTGAAGTCGTGTTGATTGGAATTGTTTATAAAGAATGATGAAACATGCTTATGTTGTTGGTGAGGATGTGATTATGATTATTTTAAGTTGCGTTGCTGAAATTATGGTATTTTTGAAGGAATGAGTTGAAAAGATATGGTATTAGGTCGTGTGAGTGAAATGTATGAAGTTTATGTATGA
>CANYCX012944716.1:0-20738 GCA_948193385.1 Breynia disticha f. nivosa
ATTCTCTTGTGTGCAAAAATCCAAAAGTTTTCATTGTTTTCTTATTGTACTCCTTACACAAGTAGATAAAACTTGTGTGTTTGTTCAGAATAGGTTATCTTTGGTAGGTTGATTTGAGCCGAAAGTCAAATCGTTTGTAAAGTAGCTTGAGCCAAAATTCAAGTGTGTAGAGAGGCTCTCGGTGAGCAGCAAATCAAGGAATAGAAGTGCGTGTTGAAAATCCTAAGTGAGGAACTTAGGTAATAAAGTAGGATTAATCCGAACCACTATAAATTCTATGTTCTTTGTCTTTATTCTTTACATTTCTGCAAGAAAGTTCGATTTGTGAACAAGCTCTATTCAACCCCCCCTTCTAGAGCTTGCATCGACTCTACAAGGTTTACATGATGATATTGCCTAAAACTTCAATCAAAACTTAAAAATATTATTTTTATAATATGAATTGTAAACGGTTATATTTATAATTAAACAAACTCAGATGCTATTTTTACAATCAGAAACTTCAAAACCGATATTGGGGATAATTACAGGAAAAGGACGTAAATAACAGTTTAAAGTATTATTTTTCTTTTTCTACCATGATGAAACTTATCTAAAAAATAAGAACTTATATAATAAGTGAATCTCTCTAAATCACTCACTAAAATCTCAATAAAACACTCAACTGTGAAACAAACGTTCTATCTCATTCTAAAATCTCTTTCTTATTTTCTTTTCACCACTACTATGACAGTGCAGATGAAGACGTTTTTTGACTCGACAAAGTTTTGACCGAAAAACTTGTTGGCTTTTCTTTGTGAAAACTGGACTCAAGGAGGTAGAAAAGAAACTACAATGTGTGTCGGTTTTGTCTTTGATAACATTCCATACTTGAAATTCATTTATTCTTTTGAATTAAATTACATTGAAATTCATCATATGATTGTACAGATGGATAAAATAAACACAGTTGAGTCACAGATGTCATATGTACCACGAAGATCCTCACTTTATGCCACGTTCAAGATTATTGTATGACATATTCTATTTCAATATTATTGATCAAGTATTTAACCCTCGGAAAAATGACCATTTGATTGTTGGAAAAATGTTCATTTAATGTTAGAATAATGTTGAAAATCAGTTGTAAGTATGTATGCATAAGGATATATATGTCGGGGATCGAAAGAGAGTAGGAAAGGCAAAAATAGGGCTGGAAATTGAAGACTAACGTATGTTATTTAGTCCATAACATATGTTATTCTTTTGGCAGGTTGAATAACATATGTTTAAGGGGGAGAATAACGTACGTTATTCTTCCCTGTTTGTCTAGAATCGCATTTTGACTAACACACGTTAATTGTAAAATAAACCTACGTTAGCGGGGGTCCGAACATGTTATTGAAAGGGCAAAACACACCTCATTTAGGGGAAAAACATTCCCAAACCACTCAAACATTCTTCCAACCTTCAAAACACATTCCTAAGCCTCCCTAAACACTAAAACAACCTACCAACTCAAGGATTTCAACAAGGAACAACACATCAATCCATCCAACTGATTATTCTTCTTGGCTAGGATTCTGAACAAAGGTAAGTTCTCTAATCCAAGGCTGAAATCTGTGTGAAATATGGTACATTTGGTAGGCTTTTATTGGATTTTCATAGTAGTCTATGAATCCATAAACTTTTCATGGGAAAATGATAAATTTTGGGAGATTGAAAGATTTAGGGTTTGTGGGAGTACTTGGGGATGATGAGGAATTGATTAGATAAATAAGAAATTAAGCTTAAAATGATGTATATGACATGAAAGGTGTTATATTTTGTATAGGAGGCGACAAATGGAACCCGAATCGGAGGTTAGTGCCGAATTGAGTCCGCGGGAAGTCGAGATAAGTGTTCTTTGACGCTTACTATTGTATGCTTGCCTTTGTATGGTTAAGCTTATATGATAAATATTTTCTTTTGATGAAGTGGTGATGAAAATTAGCTAAATAGAAGACTTGATTTGAGTATGCCTTATGTGCTTGAATTGGAAATTGGTTTGGATGCTTATATATATATATATATATTGGTGTTGAGATGAGCTATGTTTGCTTGGGTTGTGGTACGACGTGTTGTGGTTGTTTCTTGCCAAATGTTGGCATTTATGAATGATGTGATAAATGCTGTATGAATATAAGCATGAAGCTTAAAATAAATTATGCTTGAACATCCATGTGCACATTATGAATGTTCCTTGTTGATTATGGTGATGAACTCATATGAGTTTTAATGTTGTATGTTGGTTTATGCCACGAGTTGGCTGTTTTGAGCATGTTTGACTTATGTTGTGCATGTGGAATGAATGATATGGAACATTCATGTGTATATGATGTTAAGGATTTGGTAATGCATATGTTGCATTCATTCATGTCATAGTTTGACATTGCATGAGCACGTTGTATGTTCATGCTTGATATGATAAGGGGAAGACGAGATGTTCTTCTCCGAAAGGCGAGATGTTCTTTCGTGTGATAAAATGAGGGATTAGCCTAATTGTGATTTTATGTCGGACGAGAGCTCGATGCCGGGATAGGTTTGATCAAAAGAGATATTGCCAATCGAGCGAGAGCTTACATTTCAAGGGTATTGCCAAAACGAGTAAGAGCTCAAAAATAAGGGGAATTGCCAACTTATGAGAGTGAACTCTCTCACGTGCACGTTAAAATAAATAAAGACCCAGGGGTATGCATTTGTGTGACTCATACGTGCAATCACATTCATATGAACATTCATTTGATTTGTGATGGTATGGTTATGATTGAGCAATATGTGCTCTTGCATGTGATATATGTGATGAATATGTGTTATATGGTTTTATGTGGAATTGTGATACATATGGAGATTTGATGTTGATTGGTTTTGGAATGATAGTAATACGTTGTTTATGCTTTTGAAATGAGAATGTGTATGTGTTTGTGTAATGGGATCAAGATGAAGTGATCTGATTATGCATACAAAGTTAATATGTATGAGTTGTATATTCTACATGGACTCGTGTTATGTGTGGTGACTTGATGGTGAGATCGATGGATGTGATATGTGTTCATGAATGGAGTAAGGTATGTATGTGCGTGTGTTGATTTGCTTTCCGTGTGGGTAGGGAAAGTTGTATGTTAAGTGGCTTGTGAATTGAAGGTAATGCGTGTTCATAATGTTGGATGAATATAAATATAAGATGACTTGATATATGTGTTGGTTGAGAATTGAGAAATTGGGAATTTGCATGGTATGAAATGGGGTTATACTTAGTGGTTTGTTTGTGGGATTTGATTTAAGGTTAATCGGTAAATGGAATGTATGTATGATGAAAATGTGTGCATAATGGTGTTATGTTTAAGTTATTTGATTCAATATGATTGTGTGTGGTTATAAGAGGTAAGAAATGGTTGAATAAAAGGCTATGATGTTGGTTTGATATGCCTTAAACTTGTATGGAAAGAGTAAGCATCGGATGGAATTCAAAAGTGGACAGAATGGTTCTGAAGGGCCTTAACGTATGTTATTGCAAGGATTAACGTACGTTACCTATATGGTAACATACGTTATTCTTGACCTGGAAATGTGTATAACTTGCTGATGAATAACGTACGTTAATGACTTGATAAACCTAATTTTAGCTTGAATAATGTGCTAATGAATATTTGAAGTGAGGAGATGACCTAGGATGATTCCTAAGACATAAAACACATAAAAGAATTGTTTGTGGCATGACTACGGTGAGCCATTAGGGAATTTAGGCGCGAATACGGCTTTGTGTTCCACAAGCTCACCCGTGTTGGCCGAAGGTTCCACTGCACCCCAGCTTAACAACACTAGGGTTCACTTACTGATTATTTTTACATACTCACCTTTATTTTACTGTTGAATGTGTGCAGAGTGACAGGTATTAAGGACGAAACTACATGATCGACGAGGCTAAGCGGTGCGATACTGAAGGTCGAGCTCCTAGTTTTGGGTTGTGTGTATGTTGTATGCCTATGAACACTTAGTATAGATGAGATGTACTAACATGGCATGCAAACCGTTTTCCATTGCTTCTGCATTTTAATATTTATTTTGTGTATGACCAATATTAGTCTTTCTTAAATGGTTTGTAAACTTTACTTCCATTATTTTCTCTCTCATACTTAATTGTTTTAAAAAAAAAAATGGTGCGAAAATTATTGTTTATTTGAAAATGAAGTTAACGATTTTGGGATTCACAAAGTATTATTGTATAAACAGTTCATATTGAATCCTTCATATAGTTGTTGTAATTAGTCAATCCACATATCTAATTCTCTTTCAATATTATTGTTTTCGTAAAACCCATTCTTTATACAAATATGAATATTTAAGCCTGAATAAACAAGATAATGATGTATAGTATGACATATTTTATTCGACTATCCTTATATTTCACTTTATTCTATGACTATTTTTAAAGTAAAATGATATTGTTTATGGATCGGCTGTGAATAAGTTGTAGATAATCAGTATATGAAGTTTGTATATGATAGCGACTAGGATTTTTAGTGACACATTAAATTTATATGTGTGGATGTTTTGTGGATGTCTTGTGGATATTTATTATATGTGTGGATGCTTTGTGGATATTTATTATACGTGTGAATGCTTTGCAGATATTGTGGATATTTATAAAAATCAATGTTCACAACATATCCACAACACATCCACAAAATGATCGATGTGTGGATGTTTTGTGGATATATTATGGAAATTTATAAAAAATCAATATCCATAACTTATCCACAAATTGATTAATGTGTGGATGTTTTGAGGATATATTGTGGATATCTGACATTTGTGGAATAAGTTTGAAGAGATGACATATAGTGATATAGGTTTCAAAAAGTGTTATTCATGGAAAAGTCAAACTTTAAGGTAACATATGGTGACCATATCCCGATAATTACCTCAAAGAAATGGTGGACTTTCAATCTAGGGCCCATGTACTTTGTTGGGAATAAAGTTGGGATAATTAAATAGATATTAGCTTTTTAATAATGATGTGCAATTTTATAAATAATTTTCTAATTTACCATTTTTTCAAAATTAAACCTTCACATTTTTTTCAAAAAACTCTCATTAACTCCTATAACGACTCTATATAACTTCCAAAGATAATATAATTGAATTAGTTTTAATGGGCGTATCATTCCTGTAAAAATCTCAATAAAGTTTGAGAAATGGAAAGGGATTTTTACATGGATACCTAACCCATTAAACAAAATTCATTTATAGCAAATATAGACGTTATCAAAGTGGTTAGTGGATATATTTTTGTAAAAACATGAAAGACTGATTTAAAAAGAAGTTATAAATTAGAAATTGAGTTTTAAAATTATATTTCATTATTAAACACATGGTATTTGTATAATTATGTTGACCCAAAGGGAAGCCCAAAGTGAGCCGAAACGACAGCGTATGGATCTGCATATACATAAACTACAAAATGCAGCAACATTGCTCTCACACAACTCAGAATCAGATCTACAATGGATCAACCACTCTCTCTCCTCGCCATCTCCACTCTCCTCTCTCTCCTCCTCCTCCCCTCTCACTCCTTCTACCTCCCCGGCGTCGCCCCCGAAGACTTCCTCAAGGTTCCATCTTCTCATTTCTCTGCCTTTACTCGCATCCCTACTTTTCATATCTCATTTCATTTTCTTCTTTTTACAGGGAGATGAATTAAAAGTCAAAGTCAACAAGTTAACCTCCACAAAAACTCAACTTCCCTACTCCTATTACTCCCTTCCCTTTTGCCGTCCTTCAAGTATTGTCGACAGTGCTGAAAATCTCGGCGAAGTCTTACGTGGCGACCGCATTGAGAATTCTCCCTATCTGGTATTTGTTGTTTCCTTTGTCCATTTTGCAGATTTATTTTTCTTCACCACTTTAACCATTGATTTGGAATTGTTGGTGTAGTTTAAAATGCGCGAGCCCAAGATGTGTAATATTCTTTGTAGAGTTCCGTTTGATGCTAAGACTGCTAAGGAGTTTAAGGAGAAGATCGATGATGAGTATCGTGTTAATATGTATGAAAAGAATCAATATTTGTTGTTTTTGCATTGTTGGTCTCATTGATTGCTGGGTATCGCGTTGATATGTGGGATAGCTTTATTGTTTGTTGGATTTATATTGTTGATTCTGGTGGTTTGTTGGGTTTTATGTTTGTGATTGATTTGTTGTTGTGTTTGTGTTTTGTAGGATTCTTGATAATTTGCCACTTGTTGTTCCATTGCGGAGATTGGATCAGGAGTCTTCGACTGTTTATCAGCTTGGTTATCATGTTGGGCTTAAAGGGCAGTACAGTGGGGTATGTTTGCCATTGCGAATTTGCGATTCGAAACTATTTGTTTATGTGCTTTGGTTTTGACGTCAGCGGAATGCGTGTATGTTTTGTGTAGAGCAAAGAGGAGAAGTATTTTATTCATAACCACTTGGCTTTTACAGTCAAGTACCATAAGGATTATCAGACTGACACTGCAAGAATTGTTGGTTTTGAAGTTAAACCATACAGGTAGGTTGTTCAGGTTCTTCATTTTGTGTGGAATATTCTACCGTTGTTGTGTTGTTAGGATTTGTTAAGAGTGAATCATGTTGTTGACATATCTCAAACACGCAGTGTTAAACATGAATATGATGGAAAATGGAAGGATGAAAAGACTCGTTTGACAACTTGTGATCCGCATACAAAGCGAATTGTTACTAACTCTAACACACCTCAGGAGGTTGAAGAGAAGAAAGAAATTATCTTCACATACGATGTTGATTTCCAGGTAGTTCAAACTTAAAGTAACTTTATACTTTAGTGACATGAAGTAGGATTCTACAATGTCTAGCATCTGCATCTTCTATTTTAGTCTCCTGTGAGTGATTTGCTTTGTGAATTTGTGGCATTAAGATAATGATTTCATCTAGTATGTTATATTTTCAACGTTTTTAGTCAATTGTGACATAATGAATATATTGAATGGCTTGGTCCGTATATAGAACTGTTCTGCTGGACTTGTTATTTCCATTTTTCTTATATCATTATTCCATTGGTTACTTTACTCAGGAGAGTGATATCAAGTGGGCATCTAGATGGGACGCATATCTTCTGATGAGTGACGACCAAATCCATTGGTTCTCAATAGTTAACTCATTGATGATTGTTCTGTTCCTCTCCGGAATGGTAGCAATGATAATGTTGCGCACCCTGTACCGTGATATATCCAAATACAATGAGCTTGAGACACTGGAGGAAGCCCAAGAGGAGACTGGTTGGAAGCTTGTGCATGGAGATGTTTTTAGACCCCCAACAAATTCAGATTTACTCTGTGTTGCTGTTGGAACAGGTGTTCAATTCTTTGGCATGATCTTGGTCACCATGATCTTTGCCATTCTAGGATTTCTTTCTCCTTCTAACCGTGGTGGTCTGATGACGGCAATGCTTTTACTTTGGGTTTTCATGGGTCTCTTTGGTGGATATGCTTCTGCCCGTTTGTACAAGATGTTCAAGGGAACAGAGTGGAAGAAAATTGCTCTAAGAACAGCACTCACATTCCCTGGCATTGTCTCTGCAATTTTCTTTGTCTTGAACACTCTCATTTGGGGACAGAAATCATCTGGAGCAGTGCCATTCGGAACCATGTTTGCATTGATCTTCCTGTGGTTCGGAATCTCATTCCCACTTGTCTTCGTTGGAAGCTATGTTGGGTTCAAGAAGCCAGCAGTCGAAGACCCAGTAAAGACCAACAAGATTCCAAGGCAAATTCCAGAGCAGGCATGGTACATGAACCCAACATTCTCAATCCTGATAGGAGGAATCCTCCCATTCGGAGCTGTCTTCATTGAGCTCTTCTTCATCCTCACATCAATCTGGCTGAACCAGTTCTACTACATTTTTGGGTTCCTCTTCTTAGTGTTCATAATCCTACTCATCACTTGTGCGGAGATCACCATTGTGCTCTGCTACTTCCAGCTCTGCAGCGAGGACTACCAGTGGTGGTGGAGATCCTACCTAACATCCGGCTCATCGGCACTGTATCTCTTCCTGTACGCCGCGTTCTACTTCTTCACAAAGCTTGAAATTACGAAGCTGGTTTCTGCAATGCTGTATTTCGGTTACATGCTAATTGCTTCATTCGCCTTCTTTGTGCTGACTGGAACAATTGGATTCTACGCATGCTGCTGGTTCACGAGGCTCATTTACTCTTCGGTCAAAATAGACTGAAGTGAGGTACGATCTGAAATTAGTAGCTGAGTAGATGATATAATTATGGTATCAGATATCGACGCTTTTACAATTTTTTTGGTATTGAAACGGTGGCTAAATGCCGAAGTTATAGTCGTTTTGTCTTCGATTGAGTATTTGTTTGAATATATAGATTGTGAATGAGCTTGTGATGCTTTAATTCCATTTATTTTTTCAAGTCTTGAGTCTTTGTACTCATATTTTTCCATGCCTTAATTTGCATATAATTCTTTTGGAATCATATACTAAATTAACTATATGAATCAACAATCAAGTGAAGTGTTCAGTAATCAATTAACAAAAAAAATATATATATAAATGGCAATCTTTAATAGATAATTCATGTTTAATCAACAGCAAGATTAGAGAAAACCCATTATAGGAGCAGTCAAGAAACTTATGAGGAAGCTCAACTGTGTTGTTGCCTGTCCTTGTTTTATGTTCAGCCTCCACAGAACGCAGAGTTTGAGCCATTCTAACCTTCTGTCGCATTGTACAGTCAAAGAACAAACACGCAGTGCTGCCCTAATAACATCTTGATCACTCCATTTGTGATGAACTTTATTTGGACCGTTAAGATTCCTTAGCCTCCTTTTCATGGACTAAAGTAACGGATAAAGGCAAGCCACTACTCTCTCCCTTCTTCTCACACTTCAACGGCTACTTTTCTTGTCTTTAAATGCACAAACCCTCTTCCTTCTTGCATGCAACTCTAAACTCTCAGCTTTCATTTTTCTTCTTTTGAAACAAAAGCTCTCATCTTTACCTCTCTCAAAGCTCACATTTTGCTCCAATGGCTTCAATTCAGAAGACCCTTGTTTTCTCTTTGTTGTTCATTTCTTTCTTGAGCTTTGCACTAGCTAAAGATGTACTAGTTGGAGGCAAAACAGACTCCTGGAATGTCCCTTCTTCAGAATCTGATTCTCTCAACAAATGGGCGGAATCAGCTCGTTTTCGCATTGGTGACAATCTTGGTAAGTCTTCTACTCCGTTTTTGCCAAGATTGCTTTTTATATGTTTTCATTGATTTCTAATCCTTCCCTATTCATGTTTTGTCGTCAGTGTTTAAGTACAACAGTGAAAAGGACTCGGTGTTGCAAGTAACTAAAGAGGCTTATCACAGTTGCAACACTTCAAACCCAGTTGCAGAGTACAAAGATGGGAACACTAAGGTGGAGCTACATCAGTCCGGGCCATTCTACTTCATCAGTGGAGCTAAGGGGCCCTGTGAGCAAGGACAGAAGATGATAGTGGTTGTTCTATCTGAGAGGAGAGGAAGGTACACTGGCATTTCTCCGGCACCGGCTCCCACTGAGTTTGAAGGTCCTGCTGTTGCTCCAACCAGCAGTGCTAATAGCTTCAATGGTGGCATTGTGTTTGCTGCAGCATTGGGGTCTCTTGTTTGGAGCTTGTTTTGAGAGTATTGGTTTTAGTTTAGTTGTAGTAAATGGGCAGCTTAGATGCTGGTGTGAATTCTTTATTTTTTTGGCATATATTGAATATTGTATTGCAATATTTGATATATTTATTCATTTTTCCCTTTTATCTCTATGCATATATTGTTTCTCTCTGCTCAATCATATGAAGAATTATGAATTTAAGCTAAATCCTTGAGTAAAAAAAGAGAGCAGCAAGTTTTTGCTTATAATCTTCATTACCCACAAGTTAAAACTGGAAAACTAGTTGTTTTACAAAATAGACGAAGATCAAGTCACTAGATTCCCTTTTCAATCCCAGAACACATCTTCCAATAATAAAAATAATTGCAGCTTCAAATTTCTACGATCACTCTGGAAGAAGGAAAACTTTAGCCAAATGATTTGAAGCATCTTTGGTAAGGGTGACTCCTGATGACTCCTCCTGATGCTGCCTCTGATAACACAATAAAGGAAAAAAAAAAGGTCAAGACTTGCATGCATCAATATTTTGCAATCTGAACTCTGCATTCCTCAAAAGTCATTGCGAGACAATCATTGCGACAAGGGAGGCAACCAAAATATGGATGTCTTAGTTATTATTAGATTGTCTGCAAAATATTGAGAAAATATTTTCATAGTAATAATCGAACTGAGGCTTAAATACAAACTTGATCATGCAATTTATAAACCAATGCAGAGCCATGAGGAGGTTCAAACCCAGTTTTAGAAAGGAAAAAACATGATAGAGTTCAACTTGAACACATGAGAAAATCTAGAGAAGAAACACAAGGAGTTCAACTGCCAACCAGAAGTTAGAACCTGATATCAAAGAAAATATAACACACGGGCATTCAGAATGGCTTAAAACTGGAGAGCAAATGTAAGAAACTCTTCCGAAATGTTCAGACGTATTCAATAATCCTTTAATTGATTGCACCTAGTTATGTGAAACAGATATTATTGAAACATGACCACTTAACTTTGCATACAAAGTATAATTACCATTCTGGAGCAATCCAATTCATTAATAGAATGCAGGCCAATATTGTAAATAGTTATTGATGAAGGAAAGGCATAAACATAGTAAAATCTGAATTCATCAGTAAAATATTCCATACTATGTGCATAGTACAAATAAAGCAGATTCCATGCTGTCTGAGATGAGCTTACCAAGATAAAATGCAAAACTAGTCCATAGCGAAGCCATCTTCATCAGATGAATCAATTTGCATAGGTCCCTTAAGAGCTCCTGCATTTTCACCAAGAAGTTCACGGGATGCTTTTTCAAGAAAATCCTTGGCAGCAGCTTGAACTGATTGCCTTTCGGAAGATTGATATTTCCTCTTCTTATGGGAACTCCTTTCTAGATTCTTAATCCTTGGTCCTTCTCCTTTGCTTATATCCCTCATATTTTTTCTTTGCTCTACAAAGCAAGCGAACATAAGGGAAGATCCAGTAAAAAGAACATAATGCTAACAAAAAAAAATGTTGATAGTTACCAGGAGTAAGATCAGGTAGAGAATGTTCAGTGAAACGGGTAGCAGCTCGATAATTCAAGGTGGTTGAACGTTGCGCTGGTGCTAGATGCGAATATCCAAAAGACCATTTGTTCAGAAAAGGTATTATGAAATATAAATCAGTGAAGAAATTTGCAGTTAACACTTTAAATTAGCATCGTCAATTGACATTCTCAAGAATTTTTCCACAACATGGAGGCAGAAACTCGCGATTATAAGCACATTAAACGCGTACCTTTACTCAAGTCTAAAAGGCGCTCAAGCTTGTCCTGGTATAAGTTTACTCTCTCCTACAAATTTATAAGGAAGAAAATGTTCATTAATGTGACAACAACCAACTATGGTATGTTCAAAACATAATCTCTTCAACAAGCGGACATTGCACGTGAGGTCACCCTCATTTCCCGATTACAAACATGGCATTAATCCCCTCTCCTCTAACGAGTAACAACCTACATTACTATAAATCCAACTTCTCAAGAAAAAGTGAACAAATAAAGACTCATAAACATTAACTAACACCCGGACAAGATAAACATACAAGCTTACGCGGCAAGGGATTATTGGCTACCATATCTGAAAACACAAACCAAGTTTAGCAGAAAACCAAAAGATATAAACAACTATCACGGACATCACGAGACACTGAGAATGCAACGAATCCTTAACCATAATGCCACAAGAGATTGGTTGCCATGGCCATCCATAAAAGATTAATCAAGAGAGGTTGTTCCTAATCAATACAATAAAGGCATTTCGTACTGGAAGAAATTTCCCGTAAAACAATAACACAACAACAAATAATTAAAGCAAAATAATAAAAAAAAAACTTACAAGCTCAGACTTAATCTGATGATCATCAGGGTGAATTCCACTACATCTCAACCTCACTGATAATCCACAAAATTCACAACAATCAACCACAAAACATCAATAAAAAAACATTTAAAATAATCATAAACAAGATAGAAATAAATGAAGAAGCTATAAAATGTACAAGCAAATAGAGTTGAAGCAGCCTTAGCAAGCAAAAAGAGTGATTGAGCTCGTTGAAGAGGTGGCATTTGAGAAAGAGCATTTTTATCAGTACGAGCCAAAAATTGAAGCAAATGGGTCTCTAATTCTTTCAAATTTGCTAAGTTAGTGTTCACAGAATCAATTACTGAGTCTGGTATTACACTGCTACAACTTTCTCCTTCTTCACCCATTTCTCTCTCTATGAAAACAAAAAAATATATATTTATTCAAATGTTAATTTGAAGAAACCTCTATGTTATTCTGTATCTCTAATATTAAAAGCTTGAAACTTTGAAGTTTTCTGTCGGTGGGTTAATGAAGGGTGTTGGGTAGGGTTGAAGTCTGAGGTTTATGGAGTATTCTTCATTCTAATATTCTCTCATCCTTCAGCCTCTACCAAATCTACATTTCAGTCCCTTCATTTTAAATGTTTTCTCAAATTCACCACTCAATTTACCTCGCTTCATTCCCAATTCCATTTTCACCAATGCAAATAGCCACAGTTATCTCCAAAACACATCCCCTAAAGCAACAACTTACCATAAAGTGTTCTTCCTTTCATCATTGGCTTTTTAGTTTCTTACTTTCCATAAATGTCGTTAGGGCAAACATAACGCACGTCTCACTACTCGTCCCACGTCGTGAGACATGTACAACCTAATTATTATTTTTATTTTTTTTGTTTTAAAATTTAATTTAGATTTTTATTTTTGTACGATTGAATTTGAATAATTCATTTGAGATATACATGAAAAAATGGAAATCAATATGACTCAAGTGGAATTTTTTTTTTGACTCAAGTGGAATTTTGAATTGCTTGACTGCTAGAAATACTAACATGGCTTAAAATGGGACTCTCGGTAGACTTAGAGTTGCGGATGCTCTTTTAGGAATAAGGCTGCTCACGGACTCGAAGATACCTGACCCGATCCGATGGCTTCTCCCAATAGAACTGGAACAGAAAAAAACCGTTGACTTTGATTTTTTCCATCTCGTTCCGCAATTTTTCTTATGGAAAAATTTGATCTCAAAAAAAGTTATAAGCAGAATGCAAAGTTATGTTAAAAACAAGTGATGAAGGAGAGGTACACATGCAAAGTAAATGTGGTGCTCTAAATGAACAAGAAAAACTATACAAGTTACTGTAGTGGAATGTGAGTTCAACCATATAAAACACACACAACAATCTTTTTAACCCATGTTAAACCATCTACATTTTACCAGACCATCCGTATTTCCCAAGAAATCCGGCAAGATTCCACCGGTGCACATCGGCAGGCCATTCACTTCTCCTCTCCCTCTACCTCCTTCCCGTTAGATTCACTATCTTCAGCTTTAGATGGCGAGGATTCCTCGTCTGCAGAGGATGTGGACTGGCTAGGTTTCTTGAACTGCACCAATATCATGGTCATATTGTCACAGCCCTCGCCGCCTGCCGTTGACGGTGCTATGCATCTATCAAGTACTCTCTCACAAACTACAGAAAGCTTGCTTTCCTGCATTATCATTTGTTTCAGCACCACATCAAAACTTCTAAAACTAATGGTAAACAGAGATTCGTTTCATTTTCCCCTCTCATAGTTAGACAACCAAATTATCTGTCAAGTCTTTTTTCCATGCCAAAAAATTGGCAGGCAAACAAAAACTATGCTATGAGAGAGGAAACCTTGCCAGTCCACATCAGAAACTAATTGTTCATGTCATTATTGATATCTATACGCAAGCAAGAGATGTCGAAATGAGTGACACTTAACTGTATTTAGTTGTTCATGAACAAAATCTACCAGCTGCTGGCTTGACATGCAATCCCTGAATAATTTGCAAACATGAAATTGGATCATACACAGATTTACAGATCATATTCATGTATAAACAGCTATGATATCCCATCATAGACGCTGAAGAGAAAAATCCAACTTCACTAAAAGTCATTGCACTGGTGAAAATCATGTTATATGAATGAAAGAATTGCTGAAAAAAAATATAATTTCATCTTTTTGATTTAGCTTAGCTGAAAAGTCTATGTCAAACAGATAGAAAGAAATTATCCCAAGAATTTTACTTGCATCCATTTCCATCCATTCATATCATCAGATAACATAAAAATTCTACTTAAATCCCGATTTCTTCAGAACTATTGTCCTCTATTCTCAGACCAAAGAAGTAAAATATGAACAAGTTCTGATACCAACGTTGTCTCAACCGGTAACCAAAAAACTATACCAAGAGATAGCCTTAGGGGGAACTGTCATCTCATAGCAACAGGACCATCTCAATGTCATAATAAGATGTCTTTAATCTTGTTCAAGCTAAAGTCGGAGAATTTTATTTATGAAAAACAAGATTCCATGATTATAGTTCTTTCTTGAAAAAACTATTAGTAAGCACGACGCCATTAAACAAATTAAATGACCAGTACAACTGCACAAGCATATAAAATACAATCATATAATGCAAATCCTGTAAGTTTAAGTCGCATACCATATACCGTCACATGCTAACACAATAAAATCATCATCATCACAGAGCTCAACCTGACCAAAAAAGAAACACAAAATGTCAAAGAAAGAAAATCAGGAGTTTTTCCGAACAAGAAGCAGTTGTAAAAAGTCTGCGAACAAAATATAATGGCAAATCTGAAAACTGATGCTTTCACAAATATTGACCAAAAGAGACGGTACATACAGTGTTTACATCTGGATTGGCCGTAACAATTTGCTTTTCAGCAGGCAAAAATTTGTTCTGTTTGAATTCCATGTCACCTGCATAAATAAAAATAATATATATGATGACTAGAAGTTAACATGCTTTCTCCTTTGACCTCTCAAAGAAAAATTAAATTTGAAAAACATTACGCTGTATCTGGGTGGAAATGAATAGCAAGAATAAACAGTGACTACAAAATTAGCTGAATAACGAGAATAAACAGCGACTACAGAATTAGCTGAACATAAATAAGTAATTACCAATAGCTCTTGCAAGATTTAAACTGCCATTCACCCTGCCTACATGTATGAATCCACCAGCTTTCAAAATTCTTTCTTTCTCAGCTTCAAGATCAGGCTTGTGGTCTCTGGAGAGATTGTATGCCTGGGTTAAAATCAAAGTGAGATGATTAATAAGTTTGTACACATTGGGCAAGGAAATTACCGTGTCCATCTTTCTGGGCTTTATAGCTTGAGTATGTGAAAAATAGTTGACATGTCAAGTATACATGGTGCAGAGGTTGCAACACAATTGTCTTTGTGTTCTTAGAGTTGAATGTACAGAATAACATTACTGCTTAAAAGTAATATACCTGACCCTTTCTCGATATCACACATCTGGAATCACCAGCATTGGCAACAATAAGCTGTTTGTCTCTAATAATAGCTACACAGGCTGTGCTCCCAGATGTTGGTCCAGCAAAATCAGAATGGGGACCCTGGTAAACAGAAAAATCAGGAAGATACATAATTGAACTCCAAATGGCAGGATAAGAAAATAAAAGTATGAACTATAAGGAAGATTTGTTGTTGGAAGTTTGATAGCTATTTTAACCTCCATTGTTACAAGAAAACTCGAGCAACAAATATAAAAGCCCAGATAAAAACATCACTTCCCAATTTTAACTCTTTTGAGTAGGACAAAGCACTTCAGAAAGTAATTATAAAATTTTTCTTTCTCAAAGTTCATCTGTAAACAAGTAGATCACGGCACAAACTAATAGCATAACAGCATGTTGCATGCATGCACAATCATATGTGCACTTGTACAGTCATACCAATACAAATAATTTCATGTCCTTTTTAGACAGCAAATGCTTTCCTTTAGGAAGAGCAATATAAGAAAAATATGCATAAAATTAAACGATCTCATTTACTGGTTTAAATATCAATTATAAGTTTATAACATTCCTGCATGTCAAGACAAAATATAGAAGATCCAGTAAAATCTATGTTCAACCTGCAGTGTTGTCTCTGCAAACAATTATAATACCTCGAAGGCTGGCATGCCTACTCAAAAACTGACGCTCAATATAATACCTCAAATAGGAATTACTGGGTTCTACAAACATCGCAAAAGTGCACGAGTAGCCTATCTATTAATAGTAAGGAACTTCATTGCAGGTATGTAATTTATGATATAGCACCTCCTCAAAACTCCAATCATCTGGTTGCTCACTGGATTCACTGCCCCTAGGAGACCATATCAAACCTTCTATCATGCCAGTAAATTTGTTAATCTTATCACCCAAAATAGCTAATTCGCGCCATCCTCTTTGACCCTTCATCATCTCATCCATCCTGCAAATAGACATAGAAGAATAAGAATCGCATCATCTAAACATAAAATGACAAGGCCATCTATTTCTAATTATTAGAAAAACACCTATTGTGAAGAACTGAAAAAAAACACTATTTCCATTATGATAGAAAACTGTGTGCAATTGTTTTTTTCAAGATACTGGGCTCATAGGAAAGGCACTAACAAGATCAAAGCGACTAAACACAAGAAATATTGACCAATGGTGAAATTATCATCTTAAGGAAAACTAGCTTCTGAAAGAAATAACCTGAAAAATGCCTTTTGCACTGAAGATCCTATTTCTCCAGTGGAGTATGCTTCATTTTTGAGAACCTGTTGATGAAGAAACTTGGCACAAAATTTTGCAACAACTTTACCTGCAAGCTAATGGAATATGTGAGCAACCATAAACCTAACCTAATTTCCAGTCATTACTGAAGATAAATTCTTAAAGTACTAGACTTGGTGGCAATTAGCAAGATATGTGGGACTATATACGAAGGATCAACATGAAATAATAAAATTGCACTTTGACAGTCAAACGAGATGAATAAAAAGCTCAGACCTCTGTTAGAACTTAGAATCCAGCAATTTCAGAAAGAAACAACAAAAAAACTATTTGCAGCCAAATTGTCCAATCTCTCAACAGAAGATACGTAACAATGTCCACCTTTCACCATAAACAAGGAAGTGAATCGGAGCAAAGCTTAGCTATCAAAATATATATTAGATATTTAACTTAAGTACTTAAACTAAGTTAAAAATATAACAATACACAATCAGGCAAGATTTAGGTCATGAAAATATCTAGGTAAGAACAAATACATAAACCAAAAACCTCCAATTCTTACCTCCGTGACCATCATATACGCCAAAGAACGAAGTGGTGGCATCCAAATCAGGCAATGCAGCATGCTAAAAGAGTAGAAACAAATTATAGCATCAATAATCTTATATATCTATATTCTAATTTTTCTTTACAAGTTGATGAAACTAGACAGCCAGAGTAATTGTATATATCAAGACAGGACCAGACCAAATTCAAATAGGTAGTGGACTTGATGACCTATTAAATAGTACAAACAACATTAGCTTTGTTGAAACTACACTATCTATGGCATTTAACATTCAGAAGACAAATCAAAAGAAAATACAAGCTAGAAATGGAGAACTAAATGGGAGACTTCTGTTTTAAAAAACCAGAAATATTTCAATTGAAAATAATTAACTAAACAATATTAACACATCCTTATTGGCTAAAGTTCATCACTATAATCCAAATCAAATCATTCTATATCTTAACTTACACAAGCAGTTACAATTTTCATGTCGCATCCAGACAGATGAAGTGCTAAGGACAGTTGGAAAGATCATAAGCAGACCATTAATTGATTACTTACAGCGTCTTCCATTGTTGCGCGCCAACCTTGCATGGATGATAAGCCATATCTTAGCCTATCATTACCACCATCTTCCGAGAACTTCTCCGTTTTAGGAGAGCTGAGGTATATGCCCATCTAAGCCTGAGTATGAAAGAAAAAGTCCTAATGAATACATCGAATAAGAAGAGAACACACCTTGAATTGTCAACAATACCTCAAAAGCTTCTTTCTTTCAGACTCATTTGTTATGTTCCAACTCTAAATATAACATTTATTTATATTCCCCTGTTTTTTCAAGTACCATTTTCGCTTAACTCATGTAATGATCATAGAACCAGGCAAAATACAAGACAAAAAAAATCTCGGATCAAGCTAAATGCTAATCACATAAAATAATTCATCAAATACCAAGCCAGATCCAAGATCAACTCAAATAGGCAAGAAAAGCAACCATAAAAATCTAATCGAACACATAACAATTCAAGATCACAACTTCCAAATTACAAATTAAAACCTTCAAAGAAAGAAAAAAAAATCTAAATAGTTCAACTCAAATGCTTAAATAAGGACAAGCAATAGTTACACAGATACTGACTAACTAAGAAGGAATCAAAAAAATTCTCATTAAAGCAGACTCATAAGAAAAGCACTTTCCTTTATGTGAATGTCACAGATTCATAAAGACAAAAAAAACTTTAGAATGAAATAACTATAAAGATTCAATAAAACTTACAAACGGACTTACCAAACCAAAATGAACGTCCGTACAATAGGAAAGATGAAGGAATAAGAAGTTAAAAGGAAGAAATGTATTGAAAGATTGAATCTTTATGTGACACAATGAAAACCCACAAAATATAATCAATAGTTGAGAGAGAGATGAAGGAAAATGACAGGGAAAGAGAGAAGAAGAGGGAATGATGACTGTGAAAGTGAAGCTTTTTACTTGTAGAATTTTCTTCTATCATATATCTCAAGTTTGATTAATTTGTATTTTGTGGTAATTTATTTATTTATTAATCATTTGTCTCTTTCTCTCAACTTTCTTTTTCAATCACTTGAATGTTTATTCTTTTTTTTGGTAATTAACTATTTCATCCTCTTATTATGAAAACCTCTATGATTTAGCCCCTCGATCTTGGATGAACTTTGAGCCTTGAGGCACTAAGATCTCAAACCGTTTAGAAAACAAAGGTGATTTAGGATTTTTTTAGACCTAAACTCTAATATGATGGCTTTGCTTTGGGATTTTTACATTAATAAAAGGTGTACTAGATAAAATTTACTTATAACAAATTTAAAAGTTAATTGAGATAGTTAATATTATTAATGATTGTTTTTAAAAATATAGAAGTTCAATTTTTTAAAAAATGGCAAATAAAAAATGGATAATAAAATTATATACCATAAATAAAAAATGGTAATCATATAATAATCTCTTTTACTTTTACGTTTTAGGTAATGAATGAATAATTTATTTTGCTCATAACATTGGATTTGAAGAATAAATATAATTAAGTTAAGAATTTAATTATAATTTCTTAATTGAGAGGATTAAATTAATAGTTTTTTTAGTTTAAAGACTAAAATACAAATTTGAGCGCAAAAATACCTATTTACCAAGTGGTAGGGCTGACAATTTTTAATTCGATAACACGATTAATGAGTACACAATTAGACATGACACGAACAACACAAATTCAATTTTTGTAATAATTTTTATATAAATAATGTGTTATTTTAGTAAAAAAAATCACTAATATTATTATGATCTATCAACCTGAATTGTCAGGCTGACCAAGTGATACCTACCACTCTAAAAATACATCCTCCCACCCCACTTCTGCACACACCGAAACAGATTTTTAAAGTGTGAAATTAATAATGAGAATTCTAGATTCCTCTCTCTTAGAGTAAAATAATTGGTGAGGATTTCTGATATAAGATCGGATATGCAACATTGTTCGGATTTCGACACGTAGCGTGTGTGAATACGAGTGTACTCTCAACGTAATTATGATATTCTTTTGCTGTAATAAAACGAATTACGATGTCAGAAGTTTTGTTTATTTTATTTATGGATTAATTAATTATTATGCATTATATATTTCTTTCATTGGTGCTAGAGTCAAAGCTTTTCCATTTTATAATTAGTTTTCTAAAATGTTGAGGCAAATCAGGGCGTCTTAATCTCATTTGAGGCCCTAAACAAAATAAATAACATAACATTTTTTTACATTAAAATAATTGTACCTATAATGATTTTACACCCTCCTTTTTAATATAAACTTAAGATCGACTTTATAGTAATATATATAATTATAAAAGAATTTCAAAATCTTTTTAAACTCTTTTTATAATAAAAAAAATTATTTAAAATTTATTTTTATTATTTTTTGATTAAAAAATTATTATGTCATTATGTTTAAGTTCATAAATTTAATTTTTTTAACTAATAAAATAATTAAATTATTTAGTCTCTCAATCTATTTTCTTAATAAAATTATAAATGATATTTAAATTTTTATAATTATAATATTCTTTTATAAGAGAACATAAAAAATATTTTCTTACTATTAAAAAAAATTCAAACATTTTTTAAATATATAGAGCATTTTTTTATTTATCGTACTTAAGTCTTAAATACACTCATACCTATTTCGCTAAAATAAAAAAAATACTACTTGTCCACAACCCAGTATAGTCCACCAAGACATGATAATTTTCTTCAATTGTCATTTCCTAGCTCCTCAAATAGTACACCTCTACACCCTCCTTCCTGCTACTTCTTCTCTCTTCCTTTTCTTGAAGATTCTAAAACAACTTTGATATTCCTGCAACTCATCGG
>CANYCX012945859.1:0-14073 GCA_948193385.1 Breynia disticha f. nivosa
GCAACCCTCCCTTCCTTTAATAGTGCTGGTAACAAATGAGAATTTGCCAACTCAACATAATAGACAAAATATAACAAACTCATCATTGTACTATAACAAAAACACATCTCAATCCTCCTTTGCTCTCTAGGTTCGTATCAGTTCGATGATAAAAAAGAGAAAGGAGACGAATGTTGAATTATTTACAGATGCAGATTGGGTTGGTGACAAGAGTGACAGAAAATCTGTCTCTGGGTATTGTACTTTTGTGGCAAGTAACCTGGTGACATGGCAAAGTAAGAAACAGAGTGTTGTGGCCAGAAGTAGTGCTGAAGCAGAGCTTAGAGCACTGGCCTTAGGAGTTTGTGAGGCTATTTGGATCAGAAGATTACTAAGTGAACTGGAAGTCTCAGTGAAAGCACCTATTATGAGGATTTATTGTGACAATCAAGCAGCCATCTCTATTGTTCATATTCCTGTCATGCGTGACAGAGCCAAACATATAGAGATTGACAAGCATTTCATCAAGAAAAAGGTGGACACAGAGGATATTTACCTCGCAACAGACAACAAACTCTCTAACTAAAGGATTATCAAAAGATCAATTCAACAATCTAGTTAGCAAGCTGACGATGGACGACATCTACAAATTAGCTTGAGGGGGAGTGTGGAAAGTAGAATGTGAACTTGATCTGCTATATATGTAAAGTGTAATTATTAGCTTATTAGAAAGGAAAGCAAACTGTAAATCAGTCAGAGAAATCCCTAAAAGTTAGCTGGGATTTTCCTAGAATCAAGTTAGTCTAGATGTATATATTAGTGTATTTTTCCAACAATGAAATACCGAAGAGAATATCTCTGTTTTCAAGTTGAGTATTATTATTTACTCTATCTGGTCTAGTTGATTTTATTTATTATTTTGAATTCTTGTATCTGATCATTTTGTTTTTCAATTTTCAGGATCTTGTGGATTCTCTACGTCGTGGGTCAAATGTTCCAACAGTGTTGCAATCATTGGGATGTATTGCTCAACATTCTATTTCAGCATTTCAAAGTCATTATGAAGAGATTAGATCATTCATATGTGATAAGATTTTCCTGGTAGTTCTTCAAGCTTTGTTAAATTTAACAGCCATTCTTTGGCTTGGAATGTATTACCATAGAAAATTGCCATATATCTGTTGTGCTTTGGAAATTTGGGCCAAATGGTATCAACTTGATTTTGTAGGCGGAAGAACATTGCGATCCAACTATTAGGGATGATTCTTCTGAGTGTGGTGATCCTTGCAAACTTAAGGTAAGTGCCTTGCAGGGGAAGTTTTTTTTTGTAAGATTGATTTATCTGCTTGGATATTATCTTTATGCATGTTTGAATTTCTTTCCAAATCTTGATGAGTCAACTTGGATTTGCAAATTGTTGATAGCTGGAAGCTCCTATCTTTAAACTATAGAACTATCTTTAAACTGTTGAATATTTTTAAAATGTAGGACAATCTTTTAGCAGTTGATTAATTTTGTACTGCTAGGCAGAAATGGGAATAGTAAGCATTCTCAAAATGTCTGTTGTATGCTAGTTGTTTCCTTCAGTTTGTATGATGAGATGTTATTATATGCTTCTGAAACACTGGCTAACTGAATATTCCTTTCATTCATTATTGAGATAGTGTGTAAGTTAGTTAAGACTTAAGACAATCATTCTTGTGAAGCACAAGAAAACAAAATCCTGCTCTATGATTCATGTAGTTTAGTGTCGAGTTGATGCAGATGTTTTCTTGTATTGTATGTTGTTTTATGCTTTTGAGCAACAGTTTCTTGAACTAATTTAAAATATGAAAACTTGGCTTGAGCATGGCATATTGCAGTTCTAGGACATTCATAATTGCGCTCGAATTGCTGGGGATGTCTTTGTGGGGACGCTATTTAGCTTCTTAGTTTTCTTTTCCCTACTGTTCCTTCTTCCCCATGCCCTCTTTCTTCTTTTTTTTCTTTGCTCATTTTATTAGTCATTGCATTTTGAATAATTAATTATACAATTCAATATTTTTTTTGTGAATTCCAAAAAATGGTCTTCATGGCATCAATTTAAAACATTTTTTGATTTTTGTGTTGATTAGTCTCACTTGTCTCATATAGATTTATGGACTGAAAGCACTTGTTAAGAGCTTTTTACCACATCAAGGATCGCATGTTCAGTGGAAAATTGATGACTTGTTGAAGATTTTGTCATGTATGCTGCAAACGGGTGATACTTTTTGGGGAACTATGCCATGGTACGTTGACGATCAGTATTTCTAGTTTCCAGTTCATTGCCCTATATACTCTATTCTTTATTTCTTTTTGAACGAGTTCTAATCATTGATGATAACTAATTCACAAGATGAATTTCATTAGTGTACTAACTACTAATATTCTTTAACATCAGATGACCATTTGTTAGCTTGAATCATGTCAAGTTATAATATTTCTTTTTTTAATTGTGTGAACAACTTTATTTTAATTCTTCTCTTTCCTCTTGTACTGTTGTAAACATTTTTAAGTTTGGATACACACATTGAAATGATAGGTGCACTTAGATATTACATGTAGAATTTGGTACATACATTTTATGCTTTTGAATTTAAGTAATGAAGTAATGCACAATGCTTCTAAATGTTTGCCGATTGACTATGATGGCTTGTACCATATTTGTTTCTACTATCTACTTCTTTAAATAATGTGAAAACCAGCGTAGGTGGGGAGATAGTACAATGGTTAAATTGTATCAATACATGTGCAATGATTCTTTTGCTGGTTGTTCTCAATTAATAGGCTTAACAGTATTGGTTCCTAATTTATGTACTTTTATGGCCAGTGTCAGTCACATGGCTCATATCAGGTTAGTTGCTGCAAAATCAGTTCTCCGGCTCTCCAGAAGATGGGACTTGCATATTTCCCCAGATATTTTCCGCTACACTATATCGATTGCAAAGGTTTCTACTCTGTCTGTGCATGTGTTGAGACCTGCAGAGTGTGGAGTCATAGAATACTTTGGTTTTAAGCATCTCTTTTAAAATAACGCAATTTTGAACAAGCAATCATGTAATGGCCCATTACTATTTACTGCAATCAAAATAAATTTGTGTTCCAAATTTCAGGACCCTACTCCTTTTGTCAGGAAAGCATTTCTTGATAAAACACACAAGCTGCTCAAAGAATGTGCTCTACCTTGTAGATATTCATGTGCTTTTGCACGAGCATGTCATCTTCTTCCCATGGATCTGCAGGATGTTGTATGTTTTGTCTTCATCTACGTGGATTTGACATGATTTATTGACTCATTTTTTGTCTAACTGTCTTTTATCTTTGTTCTGGCATGGATCATGTAGTCACGTAATTACATGGAAGAATTTATCATTGATCAAAGTAAAAAAGTTCGAAGTCGCCAGGCATCAGCAATAAAAGAGGGATCTTTTATAGATTCACCAGCATACATGGTTGTGTACTTCATCCATATTCTTGCTCATGATTCTGAGTTCCCACCAGATTACTGTCAGGATGAAGAATTGTACGCTCAGTTTTGTAGGTGAGTATCAGACACTATTTTGAATGGTAAGGATTGTTTCATATTAATTATCAATTTTAGTTTACCTGTGTTAACTGAAGTTCTCTTTGCAGTCCACTCTTTTGGGTCATAAAGGCACTTTTGCGTGCTGCAACCGTCAATGCTGATATGCATAGCATTAATGAAGGCAGCTCCTGTTTGTTGGGCATTTTTCGTGCCATTAAACGAGCTGAAGATGCTGTGGATGCTCATAAAACTTCCGTTAGTATTATCTTTGATTATTTTGCTGGTCCTTTTCTTTACCTTCGTGGTTGTTGATGAAATTATTGGATCATGGTTTGCAGAAGCTGCAACTTCTGGCAGAGATTGGGCTCTCAATTGTTAATGCTTTGACTCAGCTAAATGTTTCCTCATTTCATGCCCCTGGTGTGATTTTGTTGCCATCATCGCTGTACAAAATAAGTACTGTTAAGCAATGTCATCTGGCAAGTTGAAAATCATAATGATGGTTAATTTAGTGTAGCTTTTCTTTTTTAGATTTGGCTTACAGTGTAAAAAACGTTTGGATAAACAGGCCAATTTGAAGTCGCTTAATCTCTTACCCGATCAGGAGTTCATTCAGCGAGTGGTTAATATTATTAAATCGCAGAACCCTGAGGTACAGATTTCTGAAACTTTGTTTAACTTCTGCGTTCATTTGAATGTCTCCAACAAATATAACTGTTATAATGTTTGCGGATCTTTTTCATCCTTTTGATTTCCAGCCAGCAAACACACTTTCCAAATGTGATAGGAAGGCTCAAAAGGAATTGCTGCAACCTGCAAATTTCAAATCCAGTTTGCCAAACCAAGCATCAGATGGTCATGCCGAGCTGTCGATGGTGGGGGCAACAGAGGTGCAAAGGACTGCTCAACAGGAAGCTAATTTGAGAACTAGGCGGAAACGTGCTCTTTCTCCCAGTGATTTTGAGTTGGCTCTGCACCATGAGGATTCCTGTAATGACAGAAGCAATAATCATTCATCCAAAATTTCCAAACCTGTCTGGAAGAAAGAACAATGCTCATCATCTTGTGACTCTGCATCTGAGAGATCTTTCATTGAACCAGAAGTTTCAATGCCGGATGGAGAAATAGGTGCTCCCTTATTGAGAATAAACACTAGGAGAAGCAATAGGACTGCAGCAGAATCCTCCAAATGTCAGAAAGCTAACACTAGAAACCCCTGCAAGGTAATGGTTAATATCTGTTACTTCTGGATGCATTTTATTTTTTTTTATTTATGAACATTGAAGGAATTTACCAATTATATTCTCCACATTGTGTGTATGTATTAGTTATATTTATGAACAGTGATTGTGATAATGATGCATTCATTGGAAAATGGATCAACTTGTGTCTCCAGTTGATAGATGGTGAGGTGGTTTTGTTGGTGAACAAGTTTGGGGTATCTTTATAATGGTGATGTCTTCCCTGGTACTCATGGTTTTTTGCTGTCAGTTTTCATTCGGGCACAGCAGTAGGTTTTAATTCTAAAGAATAACGATTCATAATGTAAAACTTATTCACTATTGTGAGACTTTTCCATTTTCCGCGAGTGGATAATTATTGTAAATGGTAGAAATTCCTGGAGATCTTACATTTGGTACCGGTAGAAGTTTATGAATTGTTATCAAGTATTCCGAAGTTATACTCTTGATTATGTGCATATTGATTTCCATTGCTGGTACCTGTTTTTCTATTTGAGTAGATATCATACACTATTTGTTACTTTACAGCAGAATTATGCATGTTGTGGCTGACTATTGTAGCACAGTTGTTTGTAACCTTGACTAATGATTACCTTTAGCTGCTGGCAGATCTCTTGTGATCGTCGGGATGTTGAGCTGCTATGCTTGGATAGTGAGAGCGAGGAGATTTTAAGACGTAGTTCCTTGGAAGAGAAGGTAATGGTTGATCTTTGAATGTTTGATGCGACTGAATCTGCAATCATGTTGATAGTATCTAATGAGTCAAGCAGCATGCACTCGTGCACATATGCCTTTGTTATTTTGCTAACTGATTTTGGAATGGGTTTGTTGATATTGGTGTAGCCAATAGTCGGCAGAAAGATTAAAAAAGAAGCCTTTGCCTTAATGAATTTCAGTTAATTATAATTCCGAGGACTCATACAAAATTGTCAAACGTGTTGTGAAAGCTAATTTGTGAGAGGGGTTCTACTATGAATGCATGTTCGCATGATTGATGATTGCTTATCTTTTGATAATAAATTCAGGACCAACCTGTTTTTTTGGATTCTTAAGTCTGAAATGAATCTGCTGCTTTCGTTAATTTGATCATCTTTTTTGGAATTGCATTATCAGGACAATTCTTTAACAAGGCGGTCAAACATGCTTTCAAGTCATAGGTAAAATATCGATGGACTATTGGATTTTGAGCATTATCCAACCATAATCGTTGTAGAGAACATATTAAGACATTTTCCTTCGGTAATTTTTTCATTTTTCAATTGGTTTTGTTTCTTTTATTTTTATTGTTTTGTCATTGGTAAAAGGCTATGATTAAAATAATAGGTTAAAAATTTGCAGATTCAAGATTATTGAAATGCACAGTTATGAAATTTGTAAACCCTTTACACTGGGACATGTAGAGCTGAATAAAGTTTAATTTATGACATAACTGAACATCTTTTCAATAATATGCATAGATCTTCCTTGTTTGTCGAGTTCCAATTTTCCGGGGGCTGTATAACAGTATAATATTTGAACATCTAGATCTAGCTTTCATAACACTGAAACTGAATTTCTCTAACAGACCACTTGCTTAACATAAAAAAAATTAAGATTTCTCTCTTGAATTTTCTGGAATTAGACAATTCGACCTTCAATTTTGAAGCAGTAAATATATTCGGCACTTAATATTTTCAGTGGTTGTTTGTTTTCTTTATTCTCGGTTGTGTCAAGTGTATTGTACCCTGTATACCATCATTAGTTAGGACGTTATATCTATTCTCATCGTATGTTACCGTTTTTTTTTCATCTATCTAATGATGCAAATATTATTTCCTAAAGTCATCTATTTATCTTTATCTCCAATATTGCTAATTTGCATGCTTTAGAGATCCTTGGCGGTGCTCATCTCTGACTTCTCCAAGAGCAACTGTTGATGCATTAGGAGGTTGTGCCACTAACGAGCTGATGATATATGAAGATATTCAGAAGTCTTGTGATGGAGCCGAAACTTTTCTTGGTTAGCTTCTGCAGAACAATTCGTTATTTGATTTTGTTTGCTTGCTACCATTTCTGTTTTCAAAGTTCAAGCAAAGTTTAGCTATACATATAGGGATTACTTTCTGAGTGGATTTAATTTTCACGTTGTTCTTTGCAATGGTATTTGCAACTTCTTAGAAGATGCTATAGCTTTAGTGAACTCTTCAGATTGGTTAATGCCATCGAAGATTACTCTATTTGAAATCTCTTTTGATGCATGGGTTAAACTGGGCCATTGACTGATTGAGTTCTGTCACTGCCTTTCTTGGGACCTGAATTACTTGAACAGATTGACTTGTTGCCATAACATTTTTTATTGAAGGTTGTGAGAATTCAGTGAATAACCACTCAGCTTTGGTCCAGGGAAGGTAGAGAAGGGAGATGGAGTTTGCGTTGACATTGATGACACATCAATGTCAGAAATTACCAATGTTAAGAAGGATATTGTGAGTCTTTTTCCTTGTTTTATTCGGTTTTAACCATGTTCATCATCTGGGAAAGTTAAGAGTTACATTTAAGTTTGAATGGGAATTTCAAGTCTGAACTTACTGATTAACGTGCATACTTTTTAGATGGAAAGTTGTAGGATCCAGTAAATAGCTCTTAAAGTAAAATTGGAATGAACTGTGGTGTAAATTTCATGTCATGTATCATGGCATTGGCAGATTTCAAAGATTTGCTGTGATGAGTAAAGTAGATGAGACTATAGTTTTATGTACACTCTAGAGATGGTTTTGCCCATTTGACGTTATTTAAAATGTGTAATTGATTTATGATGTCTGCATTTTTTTTTTGTTTATTTGTCACGAGTGATTCAATTCATTATTTTTTGATTGAGGCTTTTTTCAAATTTCAGGCTGTAAGAAGATCGCTACGACAAAGAGCATAGGTTGGGCCATGCTTGTATACAATCGCTTCTGCCAGTTAAAAATCAATCAGATTCTGTAAGCAATATTTGACTTGGATAATTTAACAGTCACCTTTACCACTCCACTTGAAACTGAATGTATACTTATGTTTAATGCAATCAGAAATTCGAATCCTCCTTTTGTACGTATTTTGAAGTTCCTATAAATGTTTAGATTCTTGATTCCGCCGTCCCAAGTTTGCCACAAGCAATTTGATGCATCAATTTGGGAACAAAATTTTGTTAATGTTTCGTCTTTGCTACGTACAAATGATGAACTGCTCTACGCTTAATCTATTCTGATGGTACGTACGAACTTGTAAGTGTTCGCCAAAACGTGTCTCAGTCATCCTACAGAAGTTGTAGGAATTGAGGCAGCATCTTCTGTAAGGCTATCTGTTGTGTGGGTAAGTTAAGCAGAATACAATAGAAGGGAGATTAGGGAGAGAGGAAGAAAGAGAGGTTGTAGAGGAGATTAGAAAGGAGAAGAGAGGAGAAGGATAGAGAGAGAGAGTAGAAGAGAATTCTGAAAATTATCATTGAACATAATACATCTATTAATCCTACTACATATATTCCATATCGAAAGATAACTGAAAGTTATGTATTTAGTGCAGTTAAGTTGAAGTTAACCATGATCTCTACATTTTCAACATCCGCTGACCAACTGTCCCTTATAGGTTATGTCTTGGGCTTGCTGAATGGGCTGTGACATCTTTATCAAGATAATTAGATAAACTATAACGGTTTGAGTTTGAAATTATAAGAATGTTAGTGTATTTTTTTTCATTTTTGTTTATGTCCGTTCAACTTTGGTCAATTATATGAATTTCCAATTTCATGTTTTAAATTGCAAAAATGCCACTTTTTATTCTTTCTAAAAATGAACAATAATGAACAACAATGAACACTAAACACATAACTTGACATTTTTACAATTGTAAACTCAAAATCGGACATTCATATAATTGACCAACGCTGAACGAACATAAACAAAAATGAATAAACATACCCTGACATTCCTACAATTGAAAACACAAAAATGAACATTCCCGAATTTTTCGTTCTTTATCAAGAGAGGTTTGAGGAGATAATTATGTATTCTACGTACTTTTAAGTTTGTGTTTTTATAAATGACAATGCCTTTATCTAGTTTAACTTTATGGAAATGCTTGATTTTTGTTTTTCATATTTGAAAATAACCACTTAAATAGATAAACCGTCTAACCGTATTTTATCAAACATCATGCCTGATTTTTCGTGATTGGATTGAACATGTAAGTTTTGCAGTAATAATACAACTCTTATAAAAGCAAATCTCTCATTATACACAATCTTCTCTCTCTATATATATATCCACAAAGATAAACTATCATTACTTTCTTTCTATTTGCCTTCTCAAGTTTTTCTTTGGTTTTTCAAGGGTCTTCTTTGTTTCAAGGTACTTTTGAAAAGAATGTTTTTTTGCGCAAAGTTTTAACTTTTACGATGAACTCATTGTTGATTTCTGTTATTGTTTGTCGATTGTTAGTATTTTTAATCTTTTTTAGAAATTTATATTTTTTCTGTTGTTCTGGCGTGTATTTCAGTTTTTGTCAAAGTGTTTTATGTTTTTATCTCTGTTTTTATATTAAAAATCTGATCTTTTTGGTTTTTTGGAAGGTAATGTTTATGATATATGAATATTAGTTACTTTTTGTTTATATTTGTTCTTCTATTCATAAATCTTGTCTATCGTATCAACTTGTTCGTTTTTTCTACTTGGTCATGTTTTTTGCTTAGTTGTTTTCATTTGATTTTAGTATAATACTTAATTTGTACAGTTTTATGTCTTTTCAATTATTTTAGTTTATTTGAACAGATATTAATAATTATGAATATAATTTATTGAATCTGAAGTTTTGATTTTTTTTTACAGGTTGATGATTTGTTAATTCAGAATCATTTCAAGTATATAGTCCCTTTTGTGTATCCATAATCAGTACATGAATTTTAAAAATATTAAATCAGAATACACAAAACATAGATATCCAAGCATTATTGTCAAGCATTATTGTCAATGCAATTAAATCAGAATACACAAAACATAGATATCCAAGCATTATTGTCAAGCCAATCACACATATTTCTTATAATAACAATAGCCAATGAGGTGTGTTTTCTTGCCTAAATCATAATTCATAAGAGTTTCAAAATACAAAAATAACTAAACAAAATACATGTTTACAAACTCAATTACGCTTTGCAAGAAAAAGAATTAATTCAAAAATCCAAATGCTATTACAACCTATCAAAAATAAATATACATGACATCGGTTTCAGTTAATCTTTAGTGCACGACCCACCTTGGTTCTTCGGTTCTTCAAGTAGCAAATTTGCTATCGCACCTCCGCTGTACCCCTCAAATACCTGCCCACACGGCAGACATAAAACGCAATGAGTTGTGAAACTCAATAAGTAACACTTACCGGAATGGATAACCGTCCTTATTTTCATTTAATTTATATTAATTTCAGATTATAACAAGTACAAAATCTTAATCAATTTCATGCTATGGTTTCCATTAATTAAGTCATAACAATTCACTTGAACAAACTCAAATTTCAATTAAATAACCCATATTTACATCCAGAAATCAGAGATGCACACGTGATCAATGGAGACTACGCGTGGTGGTAGGCGACTACGCGTTGTCGCTACCACACCGCGTAGTTTTGGTGTCAATAAACGCATTGTCGTGGCAAAGTACGCGTGGTCGTAGCGATCACGCGTACTTTGCTGCCAGCACTCGTGGATCTTTGGTTTCCTGGCAGAAAAATCAACAATAAACATATACACTTCATCCAACACTTTCCTATCACAATTGATCATTCCCAATTCAATTATTAGCCAACAAAATTCATCTTTTCAATTCTCATTATCAACACGCATAACAATCACGACTACATCCTTAAATTCACACTCAGCCAAATAACTGTCAATCAGGATCAATATATGTATCTATAATGTCCAAATTAATTAACATATATTCAAGAGGTTGGCACTAACACGTATCATTTTATCATTCAGATCACTCGACATTCAATCAAACAATTAGACTACCGATTGTACAACTCAATCATATAACATCACAAGTATCAAGAAATTTCAAATTCATATACTTATTTCACATACAATCATAGCAAAACATTTCGCCCATGATCAATCATCATATTCATAATCAAATCATAACCATATATATATCATTACATTCTATTCCTCACTAAGTTCATAACCAAGCACAAATATGACATCGACAACCCAATTCACCATCTTAATATTTTACAACCAATCAACACCATGTATATACATTTTTAATCCAAGAGTCCTATACAAGTATTCCTCTATCACAACTCATAAACTGGGTCATAGATATATATATATCTACCCATAACACAATTCAACATTCATGTTTCACACGAGACAAAACACATACTCGGGCACAATCATTTCATAGTCACATACGCATATGCATATCATAATTTATAAAGAAATCATCATATGCAATATGATAAATGCGAATGCATGTCATATAATGTATTCCTAAGGATGATCACCTAGGATCCCATTTAGTTTTAAATTTATGCCATGTTTTGGCCATAAAGTTTACGTTTGCAAATGGGCCTCGTCGGCCGAGAGTATGTGGTTATAACATACTATAGACCATAGATTTTATGCCCTTACTTGGCCTGAATATCGCCCTTACTTAGCCTGGCACGCTCGTACACACGTCTGCGTAACGAGCAATTTTCTACTATGTCCGGTGTAACATTTTGTCATATACTACCCGTAATATTTATGTAGAGGCCTGTATGACCACAACCCTTCTCCTTTGCTCTCAAAGGTCCAGGTCTAGCCTGAGACGTGTAGCCCAAGGTAGGTTGTTGATATATCCTCAGGGGTTGTAACTCAGACTTAAATCCCCAATGTGTGATAGACCCTTTACTATAACCACTCCGTCATAATTCTCACAAAGAGCCTTTATCATTTTATTTAAATTGCTCACTAAGAGCCCCGATGCATGAATGCAACATGCACAACCCATGCCACCAAATCATGCATCTACAAGCCAATCATGCTATGCTTAATAATCATAAACCATCAATCAATCTCAACCAGTCAATATTCAACTAAGCACAGCCATAAGGAACACTCATACGTATACATGAATATTCAACCATAAGTCATCGCATATCAATAAGACATAGGTTCCCGATGGATATATCAAATCAAGTAAACCACATTGATATATCAATATTTGCAATATCCCATTACAATCTCTAAACCATATAAGATCATTCAAGATCATACTACTTCACACATGTTATATCAATCTGTGACACCCAAATTCGACCACTACAAAGTCATTTCACGTACTTTCCACAAGTAGTACCTGAATTTGGACATCATATTATTTGAAAACAACAATTCATAACTGCAATTTAAAATTCACATTTCATTTCTTTAAATAAAAACTTTACAATATAAGAGAAGGGAATATTCCAAAAGCATTCAATTTTACAAAATGCATTGTCTGTGGGAGAAAGGAAAACAGTTTATTCTATTCCTATATCATCCTGTCAAAATAAAGGTATGCACTTTAATGTTCAATACAATGATATGTATGACATGCGTTTTACAAATCCCAGTGCACGACCCACCTTGGTTCTTCTGTCCTCAAGTACGAGTCAGAAGCAAGCAAAATGATCTACGCCTTCGCTATAAGATCCCTTCAAAATCCTGCCCAATCAGGCAGCATTAAACGCATGAATGGTGAAACCCTGTAAGTAACACTTATCGAAATGGAGAACACGCGTAAACATTTAACGTTCATGCATACATCTCTTAACCATACACTAATATAAACCACCTCATAAACTTCGCATTTATGTTCTCGGGATGGCATACATACAACAAGCCATTGATCAATGAAACACATAGAGGTTTACAATGAAATTAGCAAAGGATCATGACATCATTTCAAACACCTATTTCAATTTATGGCTCATAGGCATAAAGGAAAAATCAAGGCACATACTGGAACACATTTGGCTCAAATAAAATCAAACATTATCTTGGTAGGAGGGTAGTCATGAGAGTGGTAGATGCAACCACGTTCGTGGCTCCCAAATATCCTCCCACTGAATTGGACAGAAGGGCTGTCATGAATGGACTGCCATGGGTGACGTTCGTGGCAACCTGAAATAAATGGGATCTGGTTCCAGAAAAGGTGTCACGTTTGTGGCACTCGGATGGCACTTCTTCTAACTATCAGAAGACCAGTCATGATCGTGACTGGAGACAATCACATTCATGACTGGCAGCCAAACCATTTTTCCTAGGCCGGAAGGCCAGTCACGTTCGTGACTGGCCCCAATCACGTTCGTGACTGGTGGCCAAGGCACCATTTTGTGGCCAGAAGGCCAGTCACATTTCTGACTAGTCTCAGTAACGTTCGTGACTCGCTCTGATCACCACAAATGGTGACCAGAATGCCAGTCAAGTTCGTGATTGGCTTCAGTCACAAACGTGGATGCTTTCTGCCACCGCTCTGCAAAAATTTTGCTTTCAACACACAGCTAAACAATTTTCACACATATCAGCAAGGTCAAACCAAATATTCCAATCCATTTCAATATTCATCAAGCATTTCCAAACTCACAAACTCGATATTCAAGTATCCTCATTTCTCAATTTACATATCAAAACCATTCCATACCATTCCGATACATATCATACCTCACTTCTTATATTACACGACATTCAACTCAATCTAAAATCACCAAAAGAGCATTTATAATGAATGGAAATGAGTGGTATGCAATCTCACTAATGCAACCCTATATGCTCACACACGATTCCAATTCATTTTTAGATTTTACGCCCTATTTTGGCCATGTCTTTGGCATTTACAAACGGACCTTATCGGCTGAGAGTTTTTTATTATACATTTTGGATCCATAAATATGCCTTGTTTTGGCCTTATATTCACCTTGTTTTGGATTGGCACACCCATATGCATGTCTGCGTACCGAGCATTTAACCACTGTGCCCCGGTATAGCGTTTGTTATACACTAACCGCAATCTTGCAAACTAAGCACCATAAATTGCACACTAAGTGCCCATAACCACTCCCTCAAAATGCTCACCAAGAGCCCTTTTTGATTTGATTCATTTCACTCTATAAGAGTCCCAATGCATGTATGATGCGAGCACAACCAATGCCATCAATTTATGCATTCACAACCCAAATCATGTTATGTTTGCATTCATATATCAAGTATGAGGTTCATGACACAACCATCAACAATCTCATGAGCATATGCAAAGATCCACACTT
>CANYCX012946127.1:0-11180 GCA_948193385.1 Breynia disticha f. nivosa
TTTATGATGGAGTTTTGTTTTCAGATATTCACTTAATTAATTCATATATATATAAGTCCCCACCATTACCATATCCCCCTTTTCTCCCTTTATCACCAACATTTCTAGTTTTCTTACCATTATATAAATTTATTTCCAAGTTGCTGGTTTAACATTCATGATAAGATATTTGTATTTTGACAATCGTCTGTTCAAATTCTACTAGTCGTATTGAGATCAGACATATGTGCTTATCATTGTAAGTCCTCTGAGTCAGAAATTTTTTTCTAATATGAGAATTTTTTAAAAATTAAATTTTATTTTTATTAATTATAATTTTTTAATATCATATTTTTATTAAATATTATTAATTAATTAAATTAATTATAATAAATAATAATCGATAATTAAAAT
This sequence comes from Breynia disticha f. nivosa, assembly GCA_948193385.1. NCBI lineage: Eukaryota > Viridiplantae > Streptophyta > Magnoliopsida > Malpighiales > Phyllanthaceae > Breynia > Breynia disticha. The sequence goes on from CANYCX012946127.1 coordinate 394, forward strand.
AATTAAGTAAAAAATAAAATTCAATTAGAATAATATACGATTCAATCGTAGTTTGTTGAGCTGTCTTGGAACCTTAACTTGTAGAACTAAAGAGAATGGTATCTTAAATATTAAAAGCACGTTATAGTCCTTATATTATAATTGAATCCACATTTGATTTTCACCAATTTTAAATTGCTTTATTCATTTCATGTCTCTCCAACTCCAACATTAGTTATATATTTTTTTTGTAATTAATAATTATGGTACCAAAATCAAAGCAATTAAGTAAGTAACCTTTGCTTTGGAGAAAAGAAAGTTTCCAGTCGTAACGTATAATAACATAAATTAAATTACAGAGTGAATGTTACATATTTTCAAATTATTTTGTGTTTTCAAAGTAATTAAAACCGAGACACGCCACTAAATTAATTATTTTGATGAGCTAAATAATTAATTATTTTATTGAATTCTCCCATAAAATCCACCACCACCATCATCAACAACAATAATATATATATTACTCCTTATGTTTTACAAAAAATTATCACAAAATAATAATCTAAATATTTTAAAATTATTGTTACTTATTTTTTTTTATATATTTTTTCTTAAAATATCCTTATAATAATTTTCTCTTTTAATGACTTTTACACTATTATTTTAACATATTAATGGCATTAAATGATATTTTCAATTACTACATTCAATTTAGTCATACTTTTTTGATTTTTTTTGTTAGTTTTATGAGTTATTTAATTTAATTAGTTTCAAAATTATCAAATGTACTTTGATAGCTATTATTAATTAAAGGTAAATTAATAACTAATTCAATTTTTAATACTTGTAGTAAAAGATAATGACACTCTTTTTTAAAACAGATGGAGTATTAGTTAAAAATTTCATTATAATTTCTTGACATTTTAATATTGATCAATTTTGAAATTAGAATCAACCTTGAAATATATTAAAACTTAAAATTCGTATGTTTTGGCTAAAATATTTTGTAGTATACAAATCGATAGTTGTGAGAAGTTTTAGATTGAGGATGTTTAAGCAAACAGTTAACAATACATAGCATTTTAACGATTAAACCCTAGCTGATGTAGAGGAGAGTAACGTATATCTAATTTGGATCAAAGCAAAGAGAGGAAGAAGAGGGAGAGATTGGACAAAACCAAAACTTAACGTAAGCCAATGATATGAAATCTTAAAAGCTCGTGAAACCCTAAATTCATAAAAAAAAACACAGAAAACCAGTGAAAAGCTACAAGACTACAAGAGTCGTGTTGTGTTGTACACCACAGCGAAAGGTCAATTGAATTCAGATGTGTGTGCAGAAGATATTTATTTTATGTGCACAAATTCCATGAATCACACACTTGTAAGAGTGACCATCATCTCTAACTTGTAAGTTTCTGAATATTTATGTAAGCAAATATTGAATGCGTTGCCTTAAAAGACTGGCTTGTAAGGGCGGCAAAAATATAATGTGTGCCCAGTAGCAAGGATCGATTTCGTGATATGTCATTTTGTGGAGGACCACGTTTGAGAGAATGGATCCTCCATAACTTTCATGGAATCATATGAGAAAGGACCATTCTTCATTGTCATCTAAAATAGACGTATGTGATTTCAGGAATCCCAAGTGTTCATCGCTCAACAACTTGTCCTCACATTTACCAGAGAGTTCTTAAATAACAATGTTGCACATCACAATTCACAATAATTATAAATAATTTTGTAATTTTTTATTTTTATTTAAAAAATTTCATATTACATAAATTTATAATTGTTGTTCTATACAGGGACGGACTCAGGAATATATTACGATACGGACACCGAGTTTTAGTTAATTAATAACTGTAACTCTTATATTATCCGACATATTGGACGTTAGTTAGTAAGAGTACTATATATAATCGAATTGATAGAATTTCTTTTTATAAAGATTTTTTCGAGCCCTTAACTCCATCACTGGTCATATGATAACATTGTGACCAATAATTCCTTACTCCTACATGAATTCTTTTTTGGTGCATCGTTTTCATGGTGTTTGACAAAACCAACTTAGTGATTTGGATACTTGTAATTTATTCTCCATGTTTATCTTTTCATCTAGCCATTTGTTTTATATGAACTCAAATTAGGGTTTGTGGGGAAAGTGACGTTTCTCTATTTAAGCATTCATTTTTAATTTTCAATCATTTTGATGGATTGTTATTCTTGCCTACGTGCAATGTTAAGTGATAGAGAGAGACTAACCACAAGATGACCATTTAACAAAAAGATAATTAATCTTAAAAAGAGAATTTAAGCTGTAAATTGGTGGAATCTTCCTAAACCTCAATTTATTTAAAACTTCAAACCCTAATTATGATCACATAGCCAAATTTTGTACTCAAAATCTCCACTAATCACACGTATTAAGTGGATTGCCATTATAAATAGTATCTTATTTTATTTATGCATATCACTTACTTACAAAATCAACTAGAATTCCAGAAAATGGGCAATTTGAACGACAACCTACCAATATTTTGGTCCACATGGTTTACCAACTCTGTAGCTTGAAATTGAAGTGGTGAGACTGACATAAATAAAACCCCACAAATTTGATTATAAATCTTAAATTATCAAAATGGGTCCTTTAATATATCATATACTGACACAAATATATACGATCTAACTCTCTAACCCATCACTTTGTCCTCACTCTTTGAATATTTTGATTAGGGTTTAAGACCCCACAAATGTAAAGACATGGAAAGGTGTCATAAAAGCAGTCCATTTCACTTGATTTATCCATTTTTTCCTCTGATTTTTCTTTAATTTTTTAATATTTTTAAAGGGTTTGAAGGTGGGAGAGTGGAGAAAGCCAAACATAGTCATAATAGTCACAATTAAGAGCAAAATGGACCCCAAGATTGTGAATCTCAACTTTTTGTGTTCGCAAAAAAAATGATGTTGCTTTGCTTCCTTTCTTGTCCTACAAAACAAACAGGTCGGGTCCCCACACTTAAATGACAACTTGTCACAGAAAATGAGATGAACTATATCATATCAAACAATATTATTTGATATTAATGGCGAGAAAAAAGTTAAATAAAGTAATGAATTAGCCGAATATTTGTTGTTTTAAAAATGAAAAAATTCAACTATATTTTACGTAAATTTATCTCTGCTATGACCACTCTCATAAAATCTTGTCGTTACGTAAAGATTCCCCATATCATATGGCATCATGCAAAAAAATAATACATAAGTTGTATACCTATTAGATGCCTCCCCCAAAGCATATCCATGTTTTAGGAAGTATAATGAGTGAGCCATTTCCTTGCTTTATTGAGATGGATTGGGTGTAGTGGAGTGGAAAGGAAGCTTTGGTAGGGTTTCATACTTTGATATGATATGTAAGCTAAGTGGTTGTTTTGTTTTTGCCCTATTTTGATGGTTGAAACAAAAGGTGCTTCTACTAAATTGAAGCATTTTTTTTTTGGTTATAAAGTAAAGAAAAAGGGAGGGGATGCAATAATAATAAAAAGAAGGTATAAATTGAATTTTCAAGGCACTTCATATTCCATTCCACCATCTCTTCTAAATTCCATTTGCTATGCCCCCAAAGTGTCTTCAAGGTGGTCATACCTATAGATGTGAGTTCATTTAGAACACATATATTCTTAATGGGCTTAAAACGACTGAAGGGCCATTAATTGACTGAATTATGCAGGCTGGGCCGTATATATTTTTGTATTGGGATAATTACATGCACACTAGCTTTTTATATATGTTATATATTTTTATTTTCTATTTTTCAAATTTACCAGCTTTTAATAATTCAACTTCCCATGTTCTTTCACAAATATACTCACTAGCCACTCAAATAACTTCCAGATTTGATAAAATTGAATTGTTTTCATTATGCCTAAGATTCATGTAAAAATCCCTTTTGGATTTTGTGACATCTATTTACCTCATTTGTTTCTGTTTGACAAAATAATGTAAAATAAATTTATTGAAAAAATACTCATTTTCAATCATTAAATTAAGAATCTACATGATTTAGTTAAGAATGATAAAAACAAAAAGATATAAAAGTTTAATAATAATGCGGATTCAGTTACAAAATCTAATGACTTTTTTATCTTATGCTTAATCTTGATGGATTAATACCTATGTAGTTTCATGGAGAAATAAGCAACCATGGTTTCAAACTCCAACACCATTATCCTCTGCATTTTTTTCGACACAAAATGGATTATCATAGCATTAAATCTAAACTCAAACTGAGATGAATACAAAAAGTAGCTGTATGACTCCAACCATATAAACCTAAAGAAGAACCTATTGTTTACACAAAAAAATGAGTAACTAGATTCGTAAATCTCTTAACATATACATCTCTAACATGAGATCTTCGCGTTTAATATGTCGTGGCAATCCCGCGCCCGTTGGTTGTTCATTCATCGCTACGACATCGATGACAGACGCAAATCTAGCCTAGTTATCATGGTCTGATAGAGAAAGGGAAAGAGTTCAGCAATCACTTCTTTGCATTCTTCTCTAGATCGACATGACACGAAGATGACTATGGTTTTTAGAAAATATGGTTTGATATTTGAGTATTTATGTCTCAGTTTTCTATAAAATATAAACACTGCTCAATAACTTATCAGAAAATGGCTAATTTGAAGAGTAATTCGTCATTGCGTAGGATTAAGTCTAACATTGTTTTTATAATACCTGAATATGGACATACCAACTAAGCGTGGCGACTAATGCCGTTTGATAAATTGCAGATTACGCTCAATGATAGTTTATAATGTATCATAATTAACAACTACTTCATCTGATCTTTGATCTCAACCGTCGAATTTATTAAAAGAACTCTTTTAAATCATTCTAAGCATTATGAATGACTTTAGATAACAATTTTTACGTTTGAGATTTAAAACGCAATAACTTTTATATGTATGTTTAAAAAACACAGTTATCAATGGAAGAGACACTTGCAGTTTACCAAGTACTCTGATTTTTTTAAATAAAAAAAAATAGAAATAAGTGACCTTATTAAACAATCAACTAGTTTCTATTGTAAAAATATAGTTGCAAGAACCAGCTGGCGAGATAAAAGAAATGCTAATTGGTATTAAACTGTGTAAATCTCGATCAATTACATCATCTCGATAATTAATTAATTAATTAATGGATAGAGTAAAAAGTACTTAATCAAGTACAAGTTCAGATATAGAAAGTACTTAATCAAGTACAAGTTCAGATATAGAAAGTGTATTCCAAATTAACAGTGTCTATATTCATAAACCTCTTTAAAAGTTTATGACCATGTCACGTCAGTATTTCATAAATTTTTTATTTATTAAAGTTTTCTCCACACTCATAAACCTTTCATTAAGCTTTATTTTGGGATCTATTATACATAATTCATTATTTAATATTCATAAGCATAAAACGTTTTATACTTGAATCTACTCTCTCTTATGAGAAGGTGGCATTAAACCATCCACATGGATGGTATAAACCCCATTGTGGATGCTATTTTTTTGTTTTGAGCCTCAGTATTCTCGACTCACTGGGACGAGACTAATCCGGTTCGGGGAGGGTCCTGAGTGGTTAGATTTTATTCCCCTCCCAAACGGCGTTGCGGGGGATCGAACCGTAGTCCGTCCTACCAAGTTCAACCCCAGATACCACTGAACCAAGACACGTTTGGTATTGTGGAAGCTATAATACAACATAAATAATATAGAAAACGTAAAACGGGGTGTTGCTTGCCGTTTTTAAGAATCACATGAGCATACGTGGCATTTTTCTCATTCGCTGTCACCGCTTTGCATCCACCTATTGTTTCAGCCTTCAGGTAGTGCCAGGTCAGCTTATTTGCATTATCTTTTGTTTAGTTTAAAATACTATAATTATAAATTTCTGAATTTTATCTTTTAACACTTGACTCTCAAATAAAAATAATTTGAAATTATCTTTTTTCGTTTGTTTTATTGAAAAAAAATATATTTTTAAAAAGTTGTGAAATATTATAATATCACTTACATGAAATTAAATGAAAAATTAATAAATTTAAATCGTTTACTTTTAAGTTAATTTTCTGTTTTTATTTCCGTCATTGTCAAACATTAAAAAAATATATATATATTTTCTAAAAATTTAAATTCATATCATCAAACAAAGCCTAATAGATTTAAATTAATGTACTTTATTACTGTAAGTAAACAATTATAGTTTTATTGAGAAGTTGTCATAATTCTTTTATTTAATTAGGTCAGCTCTGATCAATTACTCTAAAGTATACTATGTTCATTAAAAAATAACTAATATCTATTTTATTTTACTCTAATCATTCTATTTTATTTCTAACACTAAAAAATATCCTAAATATATTCATTTCTTCTCTATTTTTAACACTTAATTTAACAATGAATTGATTAATATAGTTATTATAATTATTTTAATGTTGATCAAATATTTTACTTCAAAAAAATATCAATTAAAAATATAATACACTAAAATAAGAAAATAAATATTATAATAATTAAACATAAATTAAATATTACAATAACTAAAAATAAAGACAAACATTAATTAAAAGCTAACATCACAATAAGTAATTATTACTCAATATTTTTTTGCGATGATCCAATAAATGTTAAGTTAATGTATTTTGTAGAGCACAATGAGCTTCTATATATTCTTGATCATTTTACATTGAGATATAAACTCTTGAATCGAACATTTTTACATTAAATGACTTCAACTGATGGAGGTATTATTTCACGCATGTCTTGCAATGCATTTTTTTAAAACCGACTTTTGCCAAATACAATAGCAAATTGCAATTGTAGAATTTCAAATGCACGTTTCACGGTTTTTTCTACAAGATTCTTGACATATTACAAAATATTGTTTCTTATGTTCTTAGTGGATCACAAATTGTTTGCACAATAACTGACCATTTGAGATATATACAATTTGCTAAATAATATCTCGTGTCATATTCTTGTCAATAATGACGCAATGTGCAGGAGTAGTAAATTTCGACAATAAATTAAGAGTTATTTTTAGTTATTTTTTTACTCTTTTAAATAAAATTAATAATTTATCAATCTAATTAATATATTTTTATGTTCAACTAAAATTAATTACAAAAATATTTATCTGCATTATCAAAAGGAGATAGAGTGGGTTAAAATTAATGCAGCACATCATCTCCCTTAATTTTGCAGTAACATTGTTACTGCAAATTATCCCATTTTTATTCACGCGAAGGCGGCATGAGTCGGATCAAATCATCCCGAATCACGCGAAATTGCCGAGGGTTAGAGATGACTTAGTCATTTCACACAGTCAGCACATTCTCTGACAAATCCCACAAGCACAGCACACTCAGATGGCAGCTTTCTTCAGTGTACTACTTGTCAGGCCACATGCTTTAATTTTTAAAACACTTCCAGGCTTGTGTTTTCAGTTATAATAGTACTTTAGTTCGAGTCAACTCTACCATTATGTAACTAATCTCTCTATAAATCCACTTCCATTAACGTCTTCTTAACCAACTCTCATCACTCACTGAGCTCTACAACAATTAAGTGCACTAATTAGTCACTTCCGACGACAACAATGTCTGACCAAATAAAGCTTCTGTCAATCTTGTTCATAATTTTGACAATCTTCTCACGACAAGTTCTCTCGGTAGCTCCTGAAAACTGTGGAACAGAAAATAATGATTGCATTGACAAAAACCAAGCCACAACTCTCAAAGTCATAGCCATTGTGAGCATATTAGTGTCGAGCATAATCGGTGTGTGTTCGCCATTTTTCACACGATCAATCCCTGCGTTGCACCCTGATAGAGCCCTGTTTGTGATCGTAAAGGCATTCGCTTCGGGGATCATTCTTGCGACAGGGTTCATGCACGTGTTGCCTGATTCATTTGACATGTTGAGTTCTCAGTGCCTTAAAGAGAACCCATGGCACAAATTTCCTTTCACAGGGTTTGTCGCAATGTTGTCTGCTTTGTTCACTTTGATTGTGGACTCCATGGCTACTAGTCTCTACACCAAGAAGATGAGTGTTGGAGTCAACCCTGATAGTGAGAGTGGTAGAGGTGATACAGAGATGGCTGTGGCGAATTCTGGACATGGACATGGCGATGGCCATGGATATCAAATTGATGTTAAAGCTGGTAATGTTGGTGGACAACAGTTGCTTCGTAATCGCGTTATTGCAATGGTTAGTTTTCTATCTTTGTTTAGATTTCTTATACTTTCGAATATTTACAATGAATCATAACATCTGACCCATAATAATTGCAGGTACTAGAACTTGGTATCGTAGTTCATTCAGTTGTTATAGGGTTGGGTCTAGGAGCCTCAAACAATACATGTACAATCAGAGGTCTTGTAGCTGCACTTTGCTTCCATCAAATGTTTGAAGGAATGGGTCTTGGTGGTTGCATTCTTCAGGCGGAATACAAGTTATTTAAGAAGGCAGTGATGGCATTTTTCTTCTCAGTAACAACACCATTTGGGATAGCCCTAGGAATGGGATTGTCGCATACATATAGAGAAAACAGCCCAACAGCATTAATCACAGTAGGACTTCTGAATGCATCTTCAGCAGGGCTATTGATATACATGGCATTAGTGGACCTTCTCGCTTCAGATTTCATGGGAGCAAAGTTGCAGGGTAGCATCAAGCTCCAAATCAAGTCGTTCATGGCAGTTCTTCTGGGTTCTGGTTTCATGTCTCTCATGGCCAAATGGGCTTAACCACTCACGTTCCTAAATAGTTAGGTTTGTGCTTCGTTTTCTGCTTCCTCACCTGTCAGTAAAGATAAAACCATTCCAATAAAATTCTCAACACATATCGAATCAGGCATTAAGAGAATCCTCCATTGTCACCAAACAAGTTTGTAATATTTTACTTTCCTTTGTTCTTTCGAACGAAATGAAGATGGTTATTGCATGGAGCCAAGTAATCAAAATTTGATGAGAAGTTGAAAAACAACTGATCTAAATAATGAATTGTGACTCAAGAACAACGACAGATATTTTAAACTAAACCCTAAAGAATATGTGATTAATCTAATGGATTTGACAATGTTTGGAAAGATTATCTTGAGCCATAATTTTAAATCATTTACATTATAAAATTGAGGGTAAAGATATAATTGTTCGTACGAAGTCGTATCATCAATCTAAAATTTATTAATCTAATGGATTTGACAATGTTTGGTTTCGTGCATTAATCTTAAGTTTGTTAATCTAATGGATTTGACAATGTTTAGAAACATTATCTTGAGCTTAAATTAATTACATTATAAAATTAAAAATTTTACAGTCTCAATAATCACGATAATTTATAACTCAAGTCAATTCGTGTACGGCCTGAAAACTTATCCCAAAAAAAAGAGAACAGAAAAAAAAAGTATAAAATTCGTGGAGGAATTTTTTTTAATGCAAATTTTAAGAAAATGAGGAGCTAACTCACTAACTAAAAATAAAGAGTCTCAAAGAGAACTAACGAATTAGCAAGTCAAAGTTTGTATGCCTTCCTTAACATGCTACGGAACTAGAGATCGAATTTCACACTCACAGTATGCTGATTAATCCTCTTTATCGCAAAATTTATGGACAAAGGGTGTGTAGGAATTCTTCTAACTTCGAATAAGCGCAACTGGAAGTTTAAAAATGTTCTCCAAGGAAATTTTTCTTACAGATGATGAACTATAAAGAGTTTTCTTCTCGATCAAAACTCTAAAGGCTTTTTCACCAAAGAAATTATGCATCATTTAATTGTGAATCAACTTTGAACAATGGAGTTTTATTCCATCTCTGCTCAACAGTTTTAGACTTGAAAGCATTTCAGAAAAGTAGCTAAACTAAATTAAACTTAACTAAAGTAGAGAAACCTACAAGTACCAATCCTTGGCCCACTCTCATTAATGGTCATTCACATGGGCTCAAATACATTTCATTTTCATTTAATTATGCTACTTTTTGCCATTGTTGGTAGCGTTTTTGTTACGTGGACTACGAATTCGATTGTTCATTTGCTTGTTTGAACTGTAAGTTTTATTTTGAATCTTTTTGTTTGAGAGTTTTAACCACAATCGTATTGTTGTTGTTGTTATTCGCTTGTGGTGACTGAGATGATTCGAAATCTAAACAATTATTTTCTTCAAATTAAAATTTATGAGAGAATATGTTTGTTTTCATGCTCATTTTCAAGATAAGTTACAACACTCAAGATCAAACACTACAAGAAAAAAGAAATTTAATGACATTTTTAAGTACATTTAATGCACTTTTAAGTGCCACCAAGTAATTTAGTGGCACTTAATCTCCAACGTCAACAATCAATTCCACCGCCACCATAGCTACACTTCCATTCGTCATTAGTTATAGCTTTCAAGGTAAATCGAGCCTAACTCGCTTTCCTTCTTGTTCTTGTTTCTTTTTTTCTTTGTTTTCTTTTCAAATTCCGAAAACGAAAGAAAAAGTCCATGGCATCCATGGTTTGATTTTCATCTTCATCACCATATCTTTCAAGACAGAAGAGTTAGGCTCCTGACTTTTCTTCCAACCAAAAACATCAGTTTTTGTTTTTCACCAAGTAGGAAACAGCTCTTAGAAAAAGTTGCTCTCGTCTCTGTAACGAGTTCCTTTGCTCCTGACTTGTTTCAGGTTTTTTTTAGTTGTTTTTTTTGTTGTTGTGCTCTCCTATGGAGAATACTAGAATGGATAGGGCTGCTGGGGAAGTGATTGAAGTGGTCC
>CANYCX012946469.1:0-11498 GCA_948193385.1 Breynia disticha f. nivosa
TTTTCATCATTTATCTCATTCAAAAACAATAGAGAGCATATAAGTACACATGCTTTATCAATTACATTACATGCTCAATACTTATTAATACAAGATCAACTTTCAAGCATTTATCAATTTCTCATACCATACAATCATACTTATTCCAAATATGATCAACTTACAATAACATTTCAAAAACCCATTCATATATAAAGCATTTCTTATTTTTTTATAAATTCGCACTCAAAGCTTCTACGTTCACATTTATGTTACACTTCAAAGTATACCATAAGCATATCACAATGTTTCCATTTATTTACTCATCCTTACAACAAATCCAATCTAAAGAATGTACCAACATTTAAGCTGCTATATCAATTTAACATGCTCATTCCACAAGAAATAAATACTCAATAAAACATACAAATTAGGGAAGCTATGCTCGTATTACTTACCTTAACGAAACACCTAAAAATTCCATCATGAGCCATCCTCATCATCGCTCCAATTTCCTATTTTTAACGTTAGAAAATTCCAGTCAATCTTTTAACATTATCAATGATTAACATCAATGAATTACACAATTACATTAATGTTAATACTTTCTTTTTCAATATACTTTTTCCCTTTCCCTTAACACAAATTACTACTAATATTATAGACGTGTTTGTTTTGTTATTCTTTAATGTCGTACATCAACCACAACACCCTAACCCCTTTGATTAATACGATTCCTCTCTGAAACCTTAAACTATTTTCTTCTTAATCAAATTACTTTTACCATAAACATACCCACTTAAAATTGATCATATCAACATCATCACTAGACTCTTAAAACACTTACCTAAGCAATGAAACTCGGAAAATCACTGGGTATGAAAACCCCCATTTTCGTCACTTTGGACATATCACTTTCTATCACCAATTTCAGCCACCTAAATCACAAATTAACACCAAAACTTGTTACCACTAGTTAGTAGACATGATAAGCTTTCCATCAATCTATCATTTACGCGATTCAGAGCTCAAACAAAAGAGTTATGCTGTCGGAAAAACAAGGGTTCAAAATAAAAATGGGATTAACAACAACCATGGAAAGAATCTTACCGAGATTAACTTCCGATTGATTGTGAAACTCCAAAAAGGTAGATTTTTCATGAAGAGTAATGAAAACTAGGGTTTTTGAATTTTTGAGAGAAAATGGGAAGGAGAGAATCGTATTGTATGATGGAAAAAGGAATGGAGAGGAGTTATATGTATATATAATCTTACCCGGTTCGGACAATTTTACCCTTTTGGGTTCTGGTCCACTAACCCTTCGTAATTCTTTTCCCCGCTCGAGCAATAAACCCCGATTAATATTTCTTATAACTTACTAATTATTTCTAATTTAATTCTCACATCTTTCTACCTAATTCTTATTTAAAAATTATTCGAGAAAAATTTATTTGTATTTTCACGTATTTAATTTTAAACTTCAATTAGACGAAAAATTGAGGGCGTTACACCAAAGGCATAAATCAACATACGATATGCTTGCATTCTCAACTCACTTCATAACATATCAAACATCATATGGTAACACATTGTTACAATCAAACATTTCACACAAAGTTCACATAAGCTCAAACCAAGCATTAATCCATATTTAAGACATATGCTTACTACCATTTTTAACAAATGTAGCAAAAACCCAACATGCATAACCAAACAGATGCAAGACATAGAATGGTAAGTGTTGTTGGGCACTTACCTCAGAATCTAAGAAGTCGCTGTGTAGCTCAACTCTGGTTCGATCTCCAAAATTAGTCTAATTTCACATGGTTGTTTTCAGTAAGAATTCAACAATCCTCTAGCCAAGAATCGCTCCAAGCCGACCTAGGGTTAAAGGGTTTTGTGTGGGTATGTTCCAAATAAAAGGGCTTTCCTTCTCTCTGTTTCTCATAAAACACATTTTTAAATGCTCGGCACGCCCTCTGGCACGATTTGTGCCAACCAGCGTGCTGAATCACATATAACATAAATTGGCACGGCAAATGCCAAGGTCGTGATTGGGTCATATTGGCCTAGTTTCTAGCTGTTTTCAATCCGTTTTAACTCGGTTCGACTCGTACTGACTCACAATATTTTCTATTAGGTTTCCTAAATAAATTAGGCTAATTTTTGGGTCGTTATACCAATAGGCTTAGACATCGTCATGTTTGTGTCTTGGAGAATCTCTTTAACATACTTTGTTTGAGTTATGAGAACACCATTGGAATCCCAAGAAGCTTCAACACCGAGGAAGTAATGAAGTTTACTTAATACTTTAAGGGAAAATTATTTCTGCAAAGATGTTATGACAGACATGATGAACTGAGGACATGAGCCTGTAAGCAGAATATCATCGACATAGATGGGAAAATAAGCCATCATACCATTCTTATTGTAAAAGAATAGAGATTGATTAGTATGGGATTGATAAACACTCTTTCATATATATTTTGAGACTATAAATGTTATGATTTTAACATGTATTTTGAGTGTTCATCATTAAAAGCAATTTATTTACCTCTTGTTTGATCATTTGCATGTTAGGTAATGACTCCGTAAGACTTATGGACAAAACTTGCACGAAACGGATCAAAACAGGACGAAAATGACGAATTTGAAGCATTACACAGATATGAGGATATTACACGAATATTTTGACATTACACGGTCACGACCGTGTAGTTTGACATCATTTCAAATTTTCAGGAATTTTCACACAAAAATAAGAAAAAAGAAGAGTTTGAGTAAAATACAACATTGGGAGGCAAAACAACACGTCCACGCTCATTCTCTCACGATTCCATCATCATTCTAGAGAGAAAAAAGTCGTTTTCGAAGGAAACGAAGAGTAAGGAACAAGATTGGATCGGAGCGCTGCGTAGATTTCAGAGCAGACGTGTCAACTACAGTTAGATCTCTATAGATTTCTCTGCCGTTGACGAGTTCTTTGTTATCTTATTTGTGTGTTTCTTTCTAATTATGAACTAAACTCTTCCAAACACTTAGGTTGAGATGAACTGTTGTTGAATCAGATATTTGATTTTAGTTTTATCTTTGAGATATTTATTGACTGAGATTTAATTATGAACTGTTTTTGCCATTGTTAATTTCTTGAGGGCCGCTTGTGATTGACATATTGATTCGTATAGGGTTAATCGAGAGATCAAATATATGATAGATCACTCATAATTAAAAGGAGTTTAACGTAAATCTAGAGATAGATCGACGTAAATCCTCTGGATTAAGGTCAAACTTAATAGAGTAATTCATAAAACATTAATGCGGTGTTAATTAATTTCATTTAAAAAACGATTTTAGGTTAAGTTAATTAATATTAGACGTTAATTACCTCGAGAGAGGGATTAATATAATTATGAATCGCCACGGTCTAGTCACAAACCTTACACTAATTCTGATTTCAGTTGATGGTTAAACAAATTTATGGATTCGAAATATAAGTGTTGCCTTAGTAAATTGGTTTTTAATCTAATCATTTTCTGTTCTTACTCATTTAATTTTTAGTTTAATTAGTAGTAAATTAATAAGTTAATTTTCATTACATTTGGTAGACTAGATAAAATAAATAGCGAGTAGCTAGAAATCTGTCTCTGTGGGATTGACACTTGGGGCTCTTAAAGCCATTTACTGCACCGATAGTACACTTGCCCTTTGGTAACGTAGGGTGGACGCCATCAAGTTTTTGGTGCCGTTACCGGGGATAGATATTAGTTAAAATTAGGTGTTATTAATCTAGTCATTTAATTTTCGTTTTGATTTTTCTTTTCTTTATTTTTATTTATCAGTTTATTTTTTATTTTTTCTGTTAATTTTTTCATTCTTTTTTGGTTTTATTTGATTTTTTTCGAGAACTACATTGAGTTTTGTTTAGCTCTGTGCAGATAACAGGTAGTTTATAACCCGAGCAAATTCGATAGAACTAGTTGATTTTGATTCATAGATTGAACGAACTTTTCACGCTCGGTTGAGAAACAAAAACAACAAGGGAAAGGAGAAAGTTCAAATTCAGAAATAAAGATGGCAGAAGAAAATTTGCATTTGCCGACAAACCAGAATGTTCAGTAAAATTTGGTTTACCAACCGCTAACTGTGTCAGATTGCGCTAGACGAAGCTTAGCTAGAGCAGAGTTTAGTATTCTTCGTCCTACAGTAGCTGCAAATAATTTTGAGATCAAGCCTAATCTTATACAAATGTTGTAGGAAAATGTACAGTTTGACGGATTACAGGATGAGGATTCGAATGTACACATAGCAAGCTTCCTAGAGATATGTGATATTTTCAAGATGAATGGAGTAATCGATGATGCTATTAAGTTAAGGTTATTTCCATTTACTTTACGAGGAAAAACTAAGTTATTGCTACAGTCTCTTCCTAGGCAATCGATCATGACATGGGATGGTTGGCACAAAGATTTTTGCAGAAAAATTTTCTGTCGGCAAAGACTGCAAAAATGGGGAATGATATTTCCTCATTTATTCAACAGGATGAAGAATCACTATATGACACGTGGGAGCGATTCAAGGAATTACTAAGAAAATGTCCATAGCACTGAATTACTAAGAAAATGGACTGAATATGAGTACCAGATAGATGATTGATGTAGTGGCAGGAGGAACACTCAATAATAAAACACCAGAAGCAGCATAGGAATTAATTGAGGAGATGACAATCAATAATTACCAGTGGTATTCATCTAGAGTGAAGCCGGTTAAACCCCTTTAATATTAACTATATGTGGATACAATGACAGCTTTGGCAGTCCAAGTTGAGCTATTGGGTAAAAAGATTGATGGATTGTCAGTAAAGCAACAGGTTAATCAGACATCCCAGTGTGAGATATGTGGACAATAGAGAGTGTCTAGAAAATATTAACTATATGGGGAACAACAATCAAAGAGTACAGAATAACCCCTTTAATAATAATTACAACCAAGGGTGGATTAATCATTCTAAACTAGAATCGTCCTACTCATCCACCGGGATTTCAACAGCAATAATCGAAAGACAAGACATAAAAAATGGAAAAATTACTGACAAAGTTTGTGTGACACCAAAATTTAACTATCACCCGATGTTACAGATAAATTCCTCAAAGGTGACACCCAAATTCTAGACGTCATAGGTTTAGTATAGAGTTTCCAAATTTCAAAATACAACCATTCACACATTCATTTAAGAAATATATACATTCATCCTTCATTTATAAACATGTGATTTTACAAACTGTTTAGGGTTATATTGGAAAAGAAATAAGGTTAATCCCATTTCAAATATAACCCGACAAAATGGATAGTAACAATACAATTTTCTAAAACAAGTTCAAAAGACAGGAGAGAGAAAACGTGAGTGCTCTGCCCACCTTAGCTTTTAGTCTACACTCCGAGTCCCAAACCGTCTCCGCAGAACTCTGCCCACACAGCAGGCATAATACACAGTGAGTTGCGAGACCTAGTAAGCAACACTTACCGACATGGACAACCATCCACAATTTTATTAAATGACATACTTATATTTATTCAAATTCTAAACATATTCATGGTAATAAATATAATCAAAATCTTAGAATTCACAAAATAACAATTAATCACATAGCTAAGATATGCATTTTCACCAATTTTGGCCTCCACCTCGTGCCTTATAGGTACAAACAAATGCGTGGTCAGCTCAGACTACGTGTGATCAGAGCGACCGCGCGTACTCTGAGACCACACCGCGTACCTTGCAACCACACCGCGTAGCATGCTGTTTTCCTGGCAAAAACTTAAAACAAAACAATTCATTCATACCAAATCTTCACACATTTCACTCAACACAACCTAATACAATTTTCTCTTAATTCACTCATTCAAAACACAGTTTAATTCCAAAACACATCTCAATAAAATCTTAACAACATACTTAACAACATCATAAGCATGTCTTAACACATAATATGATTCATTTCAACCAACAAGTCTTCAATTTCAATAATCACACAACATTCACAACATTTCCTATCAAAGTCAGAACCAAACACATCCAACATCTCGTTATAATCATGTGACCCATAAATGCAATCTTATATGCTCATTACACTTTCACTTAAACTTTAAATTATGCCTTGTTTTGGCCATTTACCGACGTTTGCAAACGGGCCTTCTGGCCAGGAGTTATGGTTATATAAATTGGATATCCTGAATTCGCCCTATTTTGGCCTTTGTTCGCCCTGTTTTGGCCTGGCACATTCGTATACATGTCTATATATCGAATATAATCCACTGTGCCTGGTGTAGCATGTTTTCTATACTACCCAAAATATTGTGCGTAAAGCACTAAGACATTATGCACTAAGCACCGAGTGTCTTAACAGTATGCACTAAGCACCAACTATTCTTAACCACTCCCTCGCCCATTCTTTAATTCTCACGGATTCATTTAATGACACATGTTCTCTAAGAACCTATGTGTATGAATGTCACGTACACTATATGTCAACAATACCATCAATTCCATCAACATACCAAGCTTTGACATTCAAGACAACACTCATACATGATTGATCATATATTCTTACTCTTGGTTCCATAAACAATCACTCAAACACAAACCATCATTTTCCTCCAAAACATAACATATAAGCAAACCATACACAACAACATCATCACAATAATACTACCATATATACTCAGCACAAAAATCAATCAAAATACCACAAGGTGATAGATCATGACCTATAACACACATATCATTCATTATCTCAAATATCAATCATGTCAATCCATCAATCATACCAAACAATTATCCACACAAATCACACGCAAGGATGGTTGCATTCGTGTTACTTACCTCGCAAGACTCGTCTATCGACTAAGATGAGAACCACCTTCGCCTTGACTCGGTCCTCCTATTAACCATTAAGAAATACACTAATCACATATATGCATACAAGTATGCTAAACGATAATTAAGTATTTTTCCTATGCTAAATGACTTATTCCTATTCTTTAGTTCCCCTCTCATTAATACGTCCATCAACCACCTTCACCTACCTAGTTTTTCCTTCTTACCAATCATCTTTAATGCTTTCTATTGGTTTAATTAAATATGTTTTTATGCTCCCTATTTTCTATCATCAATTCACACTCACTTACTATTCAAGACCCAATTAAATTGACCATTAATAACACCTCACTAAAGCCCGAAGAAACTTACCTTAGCAATGATACTTCGAAACGAACTTAGGGTTAAGAAACCCAAACTCGTCACTTTGACCTACCCGCCTTTAAACACCGATTTTAGGTACCTAAACAATGAATTAACACAAAAAATGGTTACTAATGGATAGTACATAGATTAAGCTTTCCAACGAGTCATATTTCGCTCAAATCGGAGCTTAAACGAAAGAAATATTACGTCGAAAAGTTAGGTATGCTCTAAAAACGGGATTTAAGGAATTCATCACGAGAAATCTTACCGAATTAAGAGCTCTAATCGATTCTAAAAGTCACAAACGCCAATATTTGATGAAGTTCAAGGTTGGTTAGGGTTTTGACTAAGGAAATGTTATTTTGGAGAAAAGAACGTGAGTGATGAGAGAGAGAACCTGAATAAGGTGAGAGATAGGCACATACATATATATATTATTTCGTTTTTTGACGATTTTACCCCCGATTGCACTAATCTATTATTCTCGTTTTTCTCTCTCCCGATCGACTTAGACACACCCGATTTTTATTTCACACTAAGTCCTACACTTTCCACCGAATTATTAATTAAAATAATTTGCAAAAAAATTATATACGATTTTATATATTTATTAAAATCTTATTATTATCAAATTTTTAGGACGTTACAGTTTGTGCAAGCCTTAGAAACAAGATTTAGTCAATTGGAGAATGAGGCTAAGAATCAATCAACTACAATACACAATTTAGAGAATCAAATTGGGCAGTTGGCAAAACTAATGTCAAAATGTGCACAAGGTTCATTACCGAGTAATACTGAAGTCAACCCACGTGGACAAGTTGATGCAGTAATTATGCAAGAGGTTGTTAATACTGAACAGAAGGCTAAAACACAGGAACCAAGTCAAGAAACTCTTAATAAACCAGTGTTGCTCAGAGAATATAAGCCTCACATTCTTTATCTAGCTAGGCTTAAACTGTGGGATGAAATTAAGAAAGCACAAGAAAAACCATCACTTGAATCATCTACTGTAAAACATGTGGTGTAACTACCAAAAAAAGAAAAAATAAATTTGGAAAAGCCAGTAAGTGAAAGTAAGTTAGAAGAGCTCAAAAAGGAGAAATTAAAAGAAGATAGCTCTCAGATTATTTGCAGTAAATTACCAGAAAATTTGAAAGATCCAGGTAACTTTTATATTCCTTGTATTATTAGTAATTTAACTATTGAGAAAGCTCTTGCAGATTTAGGCATCGAAGTAAATTTAATGCCTTATTCGTTGTTCAAGTGCTGAACTTAGGAGAGTTTGAGCCGACAAAACTGGCACTACAGCTGACACACAGGTCAGTAATACACCCACATGGTATTGTTAAAGACAAAACAGTTAAGGTTGGTGATTTTATTTATAGAACTAATTT
The DNA here is from genome assembly GCA_948193385.1 of Breynia disticha f. nivosa. Lineage (NCBI taxonomy): Eukaryota > Viridiplantae > Streptophyta > Magnoliopsida > Malpighiales > Phyllanthaceae > Breynia > Breynia disticha. The sequence continues at coordinate 8,614 of CANYCX012946469.1, forward strand.
TGTCATTATTGATATGTGTGAGGATGAAGAAGTGCCTTTAATTCTTGGTAGACCATTATTGGCTATAGCAAGAGCACTTATTGACGTTTATGACGGTAAGCTTATATTGAGAATGAATAACAAAGAAAAGTTCTTTATAATTATAGTGTGAAAAGCGAGACTGCTGAGATTGATAAAAATATGTTTTTTAATGTTAATGCAGTCAAACTTGTAGTGCCAAATTTTATGCAGGATAATTATTACAAGAAACAACCGTCATTATCAAATATGACAAAATAGTTTACAGAGTTGAAAAGAGTGACACCAAGAGTAACTAGTCAAAGTTACAAAGATCGTGGGGGAGTACGCGAAAAGGAGATAAAACCACTGGACATTAAGCTCTCGAAAGAGAATAGAAAAGCACCACTTTGGTACGTGAAAGTAAATCAAGATCCAAGATGAGACGAATGATAATCTAACCCGTCTAGCTAATGACGTAAAAGAAGCACTTAGAGGGAGGCAACCCAACATTTTTTGTTAATTTTCGTTTATTTTTTTTATTTTTTTTATTATTCTTATTTATGTTTCAATTTATTTTTCCTTTATTTGCTTTACTCTTTTATTTTGTTTTTGTTTTGTTTTTCTTTTGTTAGAAAAATCGTGTTCATTTTTTATGGACCGACATGACGTCAAAACTAGAAGTCCACAAGCTTAAATCTTAGTAAATATGATAAAACCAAGGAAACCTACTTCTTGTCTCTTTACTTTACCCATTTCTTATTCATTTGAATAATAATGTTTGATTTTATTTTGTGCATTGAGGACAATGCATGGTTTAAGTGTGGGGTATGAGTCACATTTTATTGACCAATTGTTAAGGCATAATGGTAATTTTTTTAATTTTTGAGTAGATTTGTTAAATTTTGCTTAAGACATGATATATGCAGTTGTTGTTTCATGAGTTAGATTAACATGAATAGTCAGAATATGTAAACTATAGGTTAATATAGGTGAATAAGTTTGTTTAATTCCAAAAGTTTACTTGGTAAGGGTTTAAACATATTACTATAATTGCAGCACAAAATTTTTAATCTCAAGAGCTCAAGTGAGATGGTATGGATCTTTCTTGGCTTAGGCAAGGTCGAAAATGTTCTCCCTTGTGAATGCAGCAGCTTTAAATGGGACTAGAGCTAACCTTCCTTACGGAACCATTTAAAGCTCGAGCTTAGCACATATATATTTCGTTCTGATACATGGATTCGATAATTACTCTGTTGTCTATGACATGAGTATTACTGAAAAAAGAGAGAAGAGAAAAAGAGATGTATGACAAAAAAAAGATAAAGAAAAAAAAAGAGAAAAAAAGAGATGAAAAAGCTTAGAAAAAAAAAATTGAGAATAAACTTAGCAGTCAAATTTTCAATGTATTGTCGAAAGTGTGTTGTAGTTGGTAAAATAAATGTCAAAACTTGCTAAATTTAATGAGATTTAATAACCCTTGCAGAATGAATTGAGGAATTGATCTGATTTATTTTATTGTATTGGCTTGTAGTTTATGTATGATGATTTGAAGTGTTAGTTTAATGAATTGAGATGATAATTGTATGTTGAGTTTTTCTTGTAGAGTTTGATGGATTTATTTTGAAATTGGAATACGCCCCATGTTAGTGTTGAAATGATTGGTTGATCAATGTGACTCCTGTGTTCGTTCTAGTTTGCTTGAGGACAAGCAAAGATTCAAATGTGGGGTTGTTTGATAAACACTCTTTCACACATATTTTAAGACTATAAATGTTATGATTTTGACATGTATTTTGAGTGTTTATCATTAAAAACAATTTATTTACATCTTGTTTGATCATTTGCATGTTAGGTAATGACTCCGCACGACTAATAGACAAAATTTTCACGAAACGGATCAAAACAGTGACCCCCAAATTCGACTACCATTCCCTTTCGCATACACATATTTTTTGAATGGCACCCGAACTCGGAAATCAATTGTTTTTGAAATCACAGTTTGAGAATTAACATAGTAAAGGTGAATCCATTTATGCACATTCAATTTTATAAGTATACAATAATTTGGTTGCCTAAATCATAATCCATAAGAGTTTCAAAATACAAAAATATCGCAAAACGTGTATGTTTACAAACTCGGTTGGGTTTTACAAGGAAGAAATCAATTAAGAAAAACCCCAAATTTGCATACACTTGACAACACACATATATATGCATGAACATTTTTCAATACAATGTATGACATTTGTTCACACTCTAACTTCAGTGCACGACCCACCTTGGTTCACCGGTTTGTCGGGTCTCAGTCGGCAAGAGAAACAACCATCACCTCCTCTGTGTTGTCCTCAAGTCCCTGCCCACACGACAGGTATAAAACACCGTGAGTTGTGAAACTTAGTAAGCAACACTTACCGACATGGACAACTCCCTATATAAAATGGCATTCACATATATCCCATATTTATACCACATTGTTAACTTCACATTTTTAATAGTAATTCATGAACAATTGCACATCCAAACAACATCTTGCCTTACTATAGTCCCTAAGGTACATAATTTACCATTCATAATTTCCATGCTAAATTCAATGAACTAAACTTTGAATTAGCATTTCATCTCATATATATACGTCGATTTCATTTAAGAATACTTGACTAAAATGAAGATTTAATAAGGAAATGAGGAAGAATAGTAACACATTTATTCTTATGACCATTTTGATATTTGTGACTCTACGCTAAAACCTCACTCAATTAAATCACTAGTATATCAATCTAATTCATACAAGATTTATAACCCTCTCAAGATGTATTAACCTAAGTTTTACAATTTCAACCTTCATCCAATACATTACCACACAAGCATTCAAAACCTCCATTTAT
>CANYCX012946863.1:0-11643 GCA_948193385.1 Breynia disticha f. nivosa
TTATAATGGTTAAGTCAAACTTATGACTAATCCATATTTTCACAAGAACTATAAGTAACGAATTTTTAAGAGAGCACATGTTTAAGAATATGTTGACCTGTACCATCATTTATCTTAACATGTTAAGGAAAAACAAATTTCCTTTTCCTCCACTTTACTATAGTAGTAGAGTTTAGGATAAACATCTATTGTTCAATCCTTTGTACCACTTATGCATTTTAGATTTCTTGATCATTTGCATTTACGACGTATGTCAATCCTAATGCTTTTGATCATCTCATCCAATAAGATCCATATATATAAGGATCAAACCAATTTTTTCTCATATATGAGAAATCCAAAAAAAATTATATGATTATTACATAAATCAATCATACTCAAAAAGTGATATTATCTCTTTTTATCACTATTACCATCACCAAATGGTAATTCTATGGATTGCAATAAGATTAGGTTTGACTAATGGTTGCGCATTTATGTCTAACCTAGACATCGCTTTTAATTAGGTAACTCAACCTTTCATGAGTCGCCCTATTTCTATTAGGTCACTCAACTTTTTTATGAGTTGCCTAATTTTCATACCTTAGCAAATTTAACACATTAATTTTAGCTAATTTGGTATGAAACCCATTTAATGGAATCACACTATTACGTAGAATGTGCGAAGTTACAAACGATAAGTTTTATACTCTTAACGAATTAGAGATATTGTAGCCCATACTCCAACATAAATATTGTTGTTATTTATTGAAAGATTAATTGAAATTCTCTTTCAATTAAATCAAGACAGAAATATGACAAAGTGTAGTAGGTTTTGACTTTTGTACAAAATGAATTTTAAATGCCAAATTCTTGTAACTCCGACTTTTTGGGTCATTTCTAACGTGTCCTAATCATTCTCACTTAGAGTTCTTCAGACATCCATGAAGATTACTTAAATCTTCATTAAGTGAGCTCACCTCCTGAAGGTGGAAATTTTAAACTAGAACATGAAACTTCAATACACTTCTCACTTGCGTGAGATTTAATTGTGTATTATACAAAGGTGCAATCCTTTGATGGTCAAGGCATTTCTCTTAATGAAACGTGTCAAAACTACATTCATGTTCATTCTACCTCACTTAGATTCTATCTTTTCTTTCAATTCTCAAGAATTTCAAATTCTTAAGTCCTTTATTTTTCAGTGTCTTAGTCTTGAACTCATCATAACTAAGTTGTCATTATAGAATTGACTTTGAAAAAAGCCAAAATTCTCTAGCATTGACTTAGTCTTCGCTAAGAGAAAAATCAATCAAGTTGACACGTTTCATCATCAAGATTGTTCACATAGAATTTTGGATTAGGTGCAGCTCTATTTGCTCCTTACTACTTGGCCAGGAATCAATAACAACTCCTCAGACAAAATTCCTTTTTAGTTTACTAAAACTAAATTTACTAAGCTTAGAGATCGTATAAACACTTAGTTTTTGATCACTATGCATTTATGTATCTTTTAGTAGTCAATAGACCGCAATCGTAAGATCCAATGATACATACATAGATACTTAGTAATTGTATTTATTCTTGCACTTAGCAAGTTAATGCAAACAATGAAACACTTTTGTTCATGCACATATGCACTAATGTCCAAGTTATATTGAGAGCTGTCATATGCTTGAATTAAGGCACATCCTTAATTCAATGGCTTAAAAGCTCTTAGCTTTTATTTTTGATTGAAAAACCTTATTTTCAATCTATGTGATTATACTTTCTAGCTTGATCAAACGAATTTGTCTTGCTAGAAATAAAACAACTTAGGTAGTAGTAATTATCATTTATTACACAATAAATAATAATTGCATAACTAATTGCATTTTTAAAACAAGGAAATTTTAAAATAAGTAATACATAATTTATTATTTTGTCCCAACTTTTTTTAACTTTAGGTTAAAATGAGTATAACTAAGGAAAACATCTTCTATAAGGGTATTACCACGTGTTAGAGACTCACTCAGTCCTTGAGTTAAATCACGGTTCAAAATAATACATGCTCTAGTTGTTTGGTTCAACATCATTACCTCTTAATAACTTATGTTCATTATGTTTTTCCTTCAGTTGTTATATACTAAATATTTACTAATAAAATATCCTTAGACTAATTAATTATAAAAAAATTAATTAATTAATTTAGGTGTATTATCGTTTTTGCTCATTCAACAAATTAATTGTCGATTAGTGAACATTGTGAATCAAATAATTTTAAGAGTCTTGTTTAGATTCAACGCATGAATCTATCGTTAATTCAACTTCTTTGTTGAATTATCCATGAGAAAAAAATTGGATTTCTCTATGGTTGACTTAATAGCCAAAAGAGAGGAAAAAAGTCTGCATATTTTTCACAAAGAAAAATAAGTTCTGCCTCTATCATTTCAGGAGTAACTGCTTCTCCTCTCATTAAACTATGAAGTTTAACCCTCTAAATAGGTGAAAATTACCTATTTAATCCTTATGTGTAATATTTAATTACATAGTATACCCAAATATATAACATATTTTATTTAGTCTCGGTTCCACCAGACTCGTTATGGAGATCCGTTAATTTGAACTTAAAGGATTAATATATGTATTGCATGTATTTAATATTTTGTCGAACATACATTGGAGATTATATATAATTCACATAGAATTAATATATGTATTGCATGTATTTAATATTTTATCGAACTAATCTTAAATATTAAAATTTTTCATGCCTTGAAAATTTTATAAATGACTTAGATTTATATTTCCATTGACGTAGTATGGATTGTCATGATTTAATGATACACAATCATTTAATAATTGTAACAACATACAATTAATTTTGGATTTATACCAACACATAGTATTTTCAAAATTCGGAAAAATAAATTTCGATACAACATCGAATCCATAGAACATTATGAAAAATACACAATTTTTCGGAAACAAATTTTCATAAAAATTTTAAGTCAAACACATTGTATTTTCATTTAAACAAAAATTCTTAATAACGAATAATTAAGAAATCTTACTTCTGAATATCAGAAAATTACAAAAATTATACCGAAAAATCAGAAATAATTAAAAATGAAAACTGTAAAAATTTGGTCGTCGGATTGTTTCTCACGCATCGCCACTCGCCGAAAAAAATTTAGGTGAGTAGATCCCAATCGTGGTTGCGAGTATAGAAGACTAAATGTACTCGTCGCAACAAATGGACACGTGTCGTGGTATGGTTTTGGTCAAACAAGGTTCAAACCGGTCCAATTGACGGTTTGGTTCGCAAGGTTCCGGTTCAGTGATCGGTTTTGGGTTTGTTTTTCTTTTGGTTTGACCGATCCGGACAAACCGGTTCAAGGTCAAACTATCGGGTTTGTTTCCGGTTCGGTTTACTCATAAACTGAGTTAATCAGCTGGCTTCCAAGCTCCTGCGAATCACGAATCGATACGTCAGTCCTTGACCTTCTGATCTGAACAGGTTCAGTGCCGTCATTGCTCACGACAGACAAGTGTTCGCGCATGTATTGTCCGCGCTGTCGTACTGTCCATGAACTGCACTGTTCAAGCGCACTGTTCATAACGTCGTTACTGTTCACATCGACAATGTTCATCCGCCTTTGTTCGCACTGACACTGTTCATTCCTTTTGTTTTCTTTTGCAAACAGATTTAGTAAGTTGAGTTTTTTTAAAAAAAATTCAACCAATGATGGCCTGACACATTGCTGTTTTTCTCCAACCCTCAACTGCAACTCTGACGCATCGCCATCGTCACTATTCACACGCGCGCGCACTGTTCACATCGAACTGTAATTAGGCAACTTTAGTGTCTCCGTTCATCGCCTTGCCGACGTTTTGCAATTACGAAAATTAGGATTTTAAGGTTTTTGGACGTTTCAAAACTGATGGTGACATCAGAATCGTGAAATTCCAACAAAAAGTTTTGCGTCTATGATAGGATTGTCAAAAATCATCTAGTTTTCGGTCTCAGATTTTCACAAAAATTCAGAGGCACGACTCAGTAATTATTCAAGTGATATCAGCAGTGATTTTACGCAAAAAAGAACACATTTTCATCATCTAACGAGCCTACGGCTCTGATACCAATGAATGATCTCAATACAGAGTAAAGCACAAAGCAGTAATTATAGTAAATAATCTAAATTATTTATCGGATAATCGCAGCGGAAGAGTTGAGATTCTCGACAGATTAACTGATGGTCTCCTTCTTCTACAAGCAGATTGCCGAGTCGAATGTGTGTTCTTTCGCAGCCCTTTCTACTGAATGATCACCGGATGAATCATGGAGGCGCAAAGAAAAGAAACTGTTCTTTTCTCTTAACATGAAACTAATTCACAGTTCTTGGTTACTGGGGTTTCCTAATTTAGTCCTTTTATAACATTACAAGATTACCTCATAAGTCCCTTAACTGACAAACATATTGTCAGTCAGTCTTTGTCAGTTAGTTTAGTCTTGGGCGGACCCTTGACTGCTAACACTAACAATTCACATGCGAAAACACAACAATATTTTGAGCATTTTACTAAATTATGGTTGAAGAAAAAAATTAAAAATTTATGTTGACTTGAATAAAATTCCTAAAATATAATAAGTTAAGAATATTTTCTCCATTTATGGTACTTTCACTAATGAAAAGTGACATTTCAAAGGTGTAAAAATTCGAGTATCACTTCTAATAAATGCAAGCTAATTTTAATTAAATAACAATAAAATAATCATTGAAATAATGATTGCACAAATGATTGTGCTACACATTTAAATCTTTGAAAAATATAAAATTATATAATGATACTTTTAAAAATAATAATTTGACACAAATTGTTGAAAATGATATTAAAAAATAAAATAAAATCTGAATTTTGAACTATAATTTTTTAAATAATAATTTGACACGTATTGATAAATTACTGACAAGTTAGGATGCACCTCAGAGGACACTGTTAGAATGTCTTCTCCTACACCAGTTCGTGAGCTATCACCTTTAGTCAGAAGTGATGAGTAGGTTGGAGAGTCTTCACATGCCACTAGAGGCGAGGACTGTAGGATAGATTTTTTCTGGAGCTACTTATCGACAACGCTCTCATTCTTAATCGTGACCATTTTTGTCCTCCTATTCGACTAACATCTCACTTCATCTGACTTCATCTCATTATGTTGTTGTTATCTTAGACTTGCATACTCTTATGTACTTTATGACTATTTGCATTAACTATTATGTATTTCGATATATTATCAATTATGGCGTCTTGTTATGGATGTCCAGTATGTTTTGATTGACAGTTTGATATATTTGATGCTAGTACTTCATGTCTTGATTATGTTGATGATTATATCATTGATGATTCTCTCACTTAATGACGCTTGCATGTTGATTGTTGTTCTAACTCTTTAGTGTTACTTAGTGTGTTAAACTCTATCTATGCTACACTGCTATTAATTGTAGATGATAGGGGAGTCACACATTTACGGATATGCCCACATTGATGTTTATATTTGTTGTTCTATACTTTTTAGCTAATGATAAAAAGGGGGAGGGATAGATAGAAATGAAGGAAATAGATTATAGAGAGATAAATTAATGAAAGAAAAGGGGAGAGATAAGATAAAAAGTTAGTATAATAAAAGAAACAAAAATGGGAGAGAAGAGAACTCACTATTTTTAGGAGATAATATTTTGATATCCATTTGAATGTTCTATTTTTAATTGATATTGGACTAACATGATGAAAATAACCATTTTTCTTGTCCTTGTGCTTATTTGGATATCTTCATTTCTTTTACGAGTTTGTCATTATCAACAAGTGAGAGATTGTTGGATCAGTGGTAATCAACGTTTGTGTCCATACTTTGTTTTGATAATGTGCTAACTCATAAAAGCGATAAAGATTGATGTTGTAGGTGAAGTTTATGAAAATGTAGGTTATTAACATACATTAGGCATGGAATAATGCACGTCATTCTTGATGATGCTGAGAATTACATGCAGCAGACTAAGACACGCTATTGAACAATAACATACATTAGGTAGACATGTAACGTATGTTAAGAGGAATAATAATGCACTCTATCAAGATGTGAGTTCAGCCATAATACTTCCAACATGGCACATGGACAATCTGTATGCTCTAAAAAAACCTACATGAGGAACAATAACGCATGTTAAGGTTATGTCGAAGAGCAGATTCAAAATTTAGAAATGGACTTCATATGTGTCTAACAACTAGTATGCTTAATGGGAAGTATTTAAGCCACAAAATTTGGCTGGAACATAGAAAAATTTTTGGAATGATTCTTACACAAAGAGAGATTCATTAGAATCATGTCTACTTTAAAAGAGAAGAGATAACAAGGCTAACTAGCATTAAAGCAAGAATTCAAAAGAAACCCAACAGTGCTACACAAGTGAGTTAATTTATCTATACTTCAATTGATTGACTTGGGTACTGCTAAGATTGTAATAGATTATTTGTATCGAGCTGAGGTTAAATAGCAATTTTTATTATATAGAATTGCTAATTGCTAGGTTGTGGTTGTTATGACTAGCATTTGTAAAAGTTATGTAAAGTTTCCACCTAGCTAGAAAGTGAAGTTAAAATTCTCATTTAGCTGGAAAGTGATGGTAAGAGTTTCCACTTAGCTAGAAAGTGATTGTACAAGATTTTTCACGTAGCTAAAAAGTGACACTTAGTAAAGTGATTGAAAATCCTTAGTGAGGAGACTAAGGCAATGGAGTAGGCTAGTTAGAGTCGAAACACTCTAAATCGTGTGTTTTCTTGCTTGCTTATTCTTATTGCTTCTACGTACTTGTTATTATTCCGCAAAGAAATCAATTATGGGGAAGCACTATTCAACACTCCTTCCTGTATTTTTATCAATATATTGTGAAATTATAAATTTATTCAAACACTTATCATTAAATTATTAAATATGAATGTTATAATTAGTTAACATATGTCATTCAATTACAGTGCAAAATGTCAACTATTTAAAGTCTCCTTTAGCTTTAGTATAATAGATTAATCTATTATACTAAAGCTTAATAGAGGCTTAAAAGATTCACATTTGGTTTTATGATTGAGTCACATGTGGCAATTAATTATAAAATACGTTTTTAATAATTTAATGATAAATATTTAAATAAATTTATAATTTTACAAGATAATACCTAGATAGTGATAATTCTTTTATGTAGCAATTGTTAAATCATATATATATATATATATACACACACACACACTCTTGATTTTTTATAATAATTTTTTTATTATGTTAAAATTATTATTATTTTTGGTTGTTCATTTATTTTAAATAAGTATTACATTTATATTGTTTTGAATTAACTTTTGAAATAATAAATTTGCTCATAAACAATTTGGGACATTGATCGAGTCTATATATATTTATCTTATAACGTAAATTTATTTTAAATATTAGATTTTGTTAGTGTATTATTTGTAATTTTTTTAATATTGTTTTAATTTATTATTGTAAATTTTTTATAAATCTAGATGTTAAATTTTAAAAAAATTTATTTGTTTAAAATATTTAAACTAAGGCATTAACTCTTAACAAATAGGCTAAAGTATCGTTCGGGTCTAGGGTGGCAATTTGTGTCGTGTCATGTCTAAACGTGTGAACCTGTTTATGACCCGAACTTTAAACAGATTAAACGGGTTGGCCTGTTTATGACCCTAATCCGTTTTAACCTCAACCCTAACCCGACCCATCTAATAAATAAGTTAACAGGTTTACTCGTGTAACCCGTTTATTGAAAATAGGTCGCGTTTATTAGTTTATACATGTCAAATTTACACGTTAAATTTGACACGACATGGTTAAACACATTGAGCTTAAATAGGTTCAATTTGATGCATTAAACACGACATGACACGAAAGTTAATGACATGACATGATAATATATGTTTAAATATTTAGACATAAATACATTAAATCTAAAAAATTCAACCAAGAATTCATTTAGAATACTTACTATTAATCCAAAATACATGTTTAAAATTAGTTTAAATAGGTTTAAATGAGTTGTGTCAATCTATAACGTTTAACACAATTAATATAATTGTGTTTAAATGGGTTAAGCAGGTCAACTCGTTTAGAACCCATTTATTTGCTGGTCATAAACGTGTTAACCAATTTATGAACCAAACTATTTATATAAAACACTAACCCGCTTAAAATGCGTGTCAGGTCGTGCCGTGTTAAAAATTTCCACCCCTATAGTCGGGTCTAAACTAAAACTAGTCTGGATGATCGTGCTCTCACGGATGTGAGTAATTTTTAAGTTGCATGTGTTAATACGTTCAAAAAATATTGATGCAGAATTAATTGTTGTGAAAGTATAATAGTTATCGTGTTAATGTGTTAGGAGAATGTGATAAAAATGTGATGAATAATTATTGACAATTGTATCATTAATATACAACATATGTAACAATGCATTAATTATATAAATAGACCATTTATAACATGATCACACATGATATGTTAAAGTTGACATGATCTCCGGGGGGGTGGGTAAGTGTGTATTAGGTTATATTTGTTAATCAAGGTTGGAGTAACACTTTTCTATGTCCTCTGTGTGAAATAGTAGAACAAAAGGTTATGTCCAACACACACAAGTCTCAAATAGAAGAACTCTGAAGTTGTGAACATATAATCTTACTGAAAATATTCCTTCCATTGCATATTAAGGAACCATATATCCAATGTGTTTTCAAGGGAAAAATGCATAAAGCTCATTCGAATTAGTAATAGTGCTAGATGAAACAAAGAACAATCTTAAGGGTACGAAACAACATACTTACTATGTTTCTACAACTCGTTTAGTATTACCTTTCTTTTGATTTCATTCAATAATCCTAGCCAAGTATTCTACAACTTATGAAGTAATAAAGCAAAAACATTCCATTCAATAAAAATGTGAAAATCAATTAACATGATGAAGTCAAAAAGATTATATTATCTGTTCCTCTGAATGTTACGAAACAAATGTTTTTGTCCTATTTTTAGTTATAACACTCTAAATTAATTATCTTATTGATCATATAATTAACACTTTATTATACTTATAAATATGAATATTTTTAAAGTTTTTCATTCAATATTATGCTTCTATTTTTTATATTATTTATATACCATTGATTTATTAATTATAAATCATTTTAATATAAAATATGTTACAGCACAACCATTGACATAGCTTGGAATAAGGCTTGTAGTAGTGTAACATGTCTCATGGTCATGACCCTGTGTTAGATAAGTGCGCCTCATGTTCATGTATAACACGGTGCTTGTGCCAATCGGAAGGACTATTTTCCATTGAAATCAATTGAAAATCAACAATATGTCAAATAAACATAAATCTAACTCATTATCAATATATGGAAACTATGGAAATCAAACATGCCATAACACAATATCAACATCGACCAACAACCACATATCAACATATCTCAACAATAAACTCATACCTGATATATATATATATATATATATATACTAAAGTAACCATATTATATAACAACATATCATTCAAACACACATATCATGCAAAATGTATGTTTACATATATGTTAAACAGTCTAAAGTGATGAGAGAGTGTGCGGATGAGCTGCAACTGACTCACCTGTTGATATTGTCTAAGAAGGAGCTCCTATCTAACTACCTAAGCCTAAAACTAAAAATTGCAAATTATTATGAGTTGCGAACTCAGTGAATAATCATTTAAATCAACATAATATAAACCATGCATCCTCATAAATTATCATATCACTATTAATCATATATCATTCGTTATATTTAAGAACATATTATCAAGTATCGACTGTGACACCCGAATTCAATTATCATCATAATTTATTTTACTAATCCCCTTGAGATGATAATTAAACCCGAACGTCATTATGTTTTAACATAATAAGTATAGAACACCAAGTTGACAAGAAAATGTAAATACATTCATAAAAAGAAATGTATCTTTACAATGTTGGAGAAGGACTATTTTCCAAAATATAACCAAGGTACAAAATGTTTTTTGTTACAAGAGAAAACGAATCGATTCAATTCTATTTCACCTATAACCATACACAAAAAGATATGCACTATTTTAGATCCACACAAATCTTCGTGCACAGCCCACCCTGGTTCCTCGAACTCTGGAATCGGAGTCAGAAACAAGCAGTCTTTATCCTTCCCGTAGCAAAATGAGTTTTCCCCTCAAGTCCCTGCCCACACGGTAGACATAAAACGCAGTGAGTCGCGAGACTCAGCAAGCAACACTTACCAAATGGACAACATTCCACACAAAATTATTAAAATACATTCATTCCATGACAAAACACAATGTCATAATCAAATTTGGAACACCAGACAACCAGAAGACAACCAGACACTCAACGGAAACCCATTCAAACAAAAACCAACATAAACAATTTCCAAAATCCAGAACCCAGCGATCCACACGTGATCAGCCTGAACTACGCGCAATGGTGGCCGAGTATGCGTCGTTGTTGCCACCACGCGTAGTCCAGTACCAATATACGCGTGATCGTGGCTAAAGTATGCGTGGTCACAGCAACTGCGTGTACTTTGCTACCACCATGTTTGGATCTCTGGTCTCCTGCAAGAAACTCAACCAAAACTCAAACCATACAATACAACCACATTTCACATTATCAATTTAACCCCTAATGCCATTTAACACTCCAATTCCATTCTCAACCAACATAAATCATTCAATTCCACATCAAGTTTTCACACAAACCCTTCATGATCATTTACTCAAATATCTACCACCAATCCATCGAAGCATCAAACAATTTCCAATACGTTAGGTCACAAATTATGTATGAGTATAGCAAATATTCACATATACACATCCATACCATATTTCACTAACACAATGAGCTCCTTATCAAAGATTCAAACAAGGCATACACTCTTCACTCACACACAATTAAACTCATCATCGAGGCATACATTCATACAATTCCACTAAGAACAATTCATGATTATGAATGATAACATTTAATGCATTTCAATGCAACCCTTATGATCTTAGACCCTATTTCCCAAATTATGCCCTTATTTGACCATTTTTTTACGTTTGCAAACGGGCCTCGACAACTGGGAGTATGTGGTTATAATTACTATGGACCATAGATTTTCACGCCCTTACTTGGCCTGTATAATGCCTCGAACACTAAAAAGTGAACTGAGTCTTCCACTGTGCCGCGGTATCGTATGTTTTATATACTACCGCAATTTACGCTCCCAAGAGCCATAACCACTCCCTCAAATCTCTTGCTCACTAAGAGTTTTCATTTAAATCCAATCTTTCCACTCAATACTCACATGCATGAATGCCATAACGATGCCCTTATTACCAAAACATGCATCAATATCATTTCCAAATCATGCCATTTCCAACATGAATTCACCAAACCATTAATATAGCCATAATATGAAAATATGCTCATTCTTTCACATATGATAAATCAAATAGTAACACACATACCAAATCCATAAAAATCACCCAAATTTTAAACCTAACCATCACGTTAGGTATATCTTTTCCAAAACAAGCACTAACAACACATTATGCATTC
>CANYCX012947179.1:0-15859 GCA_948193385.1 Breynia disticha f. nivosa
ATTCCATCTCTGTTGATCGGTTTAACTGTGTATGTTCTCACCTTGCATGGCTGAAGATCACAGCGGCAACAATGATTTAGTTTATCTCCATGGAGACCTTGATTTACAAATCATTGAAGCACGTCGGTTACCGAATATGGATTTAGTGTCTAATCGAATACGACGTTGTTTTACAGCGTTTGACACGTTTCGTAAACCCTTTTCGAAACGCGGGCAGCACAATCTCCATAACCATAAGATCATCACAAGCGATCCTTACGTTACCGTGTGTGTTTCTGGTGCAACTGTTGCACGTACACGGGTGATTTCTAACTCGCAGAATCCTGTTTGGAATGAGAAGTTTCACATTCCGTTGGCTCATCCTGTTAGCCATGTTGAGTTTTACGTGAAAGATAATGACATGTTCGGTGCGGAACTCATTGGAGTTTCTACGCTTTCAGTTGATAACATCCTGTCGGGAGAGTTGTTCGGCGGGTGGCTGCCGGTGATCGCTTCATACGGGAAGCCACCAAAAACAGATTGCGCGATTCACGTGCAATTAAAATTCACGAAATGTGAATCAAACCCACTTTACCAATATGGTATAGGATCGTCTCCAAGTAAATTAGGAGTTTCTGATTGTTATTTTCCTGTTAGACAAGGTGGGTCTGTTACATTGTACCAGGATGCACACGTTTCGGACTCCACGTTGCCTAGGATTGAGTTGGAAAATGGTGTCGAATTTAGAAATGAAAAGTGTTGGGAAGATATTTGTCATGCTATATTAGAGGCTCATCATCTGGTTTATATTGTAGGATGGTCAATTTACCATAAGGTTAGACTTGTTAGGGAGCCTTCAAAGGCTTTACCAAGTGGTGGGAATTTGAGTTTAGGTGATATGCTTAAGTATAAATCTCAGGAAGGTGTGAGGGTTTTGCTTTTGGTTTGGGATGATAAGACTTCTCATAGCAAGTTTTTCATTAACACGGTATTGGTTTGATTGTTGGTGATTGGAGTGTGCTGAGGTTTAATTGATGATTTGGATTTGAAATTGATGATGTTAATGTGGTGTTTCTGGTTGCAGACTGGAGTGATGCAGACACATGATGAAGAAACAAGGAAGTTCTTCAAGCATTCCTCAGTTAATTGTGTTATGTCGCCGCGTTATGCCAGCAGTAAGCTTAGCATTTTCAAGCAACAGGCATGCTTTATGCAATGTTTCATTCATTTTAATCATAATTCTGCATTTTTTACATGTCTGGTTAGGTAAATTAGCTATGTTTACCATGCTTTAGAGGTTTTTAATGCGAAAAATTAGATTAAGAACTGTATTTATCAGAAGTTTTGATGTGAATTCTTGATTCAGGTTGTCGGTACTCTGTTTACGCATCATCAGAAGTGTGTGATTGTGGATACACAAGCTTCTGGAAATAATAGAAAGATTACTGCCTTTCTCGGTGGTCTAGATCTTTGTGATGGCCGTTATGATACACCCGAACATCGTTTATTTAAGGATCTTGACACTGTGTTTCAGGATGATTACCACAATCCAACTCTTTCTGTGAGTACAGAGTTCTCTGTAATCTGACATTTTCATTGGATTGTATTGTTGCTTGTTCTTGCTCTTTTGATCAGTTGTAAAAGATGGAAAAAGAAGCTGGAAAATGCATGAACTCAAAGTTGATTGACATTACTTTGTCTCATACATGAATACATTTGTTTTCTCCTCAATTTCTGTTTAAATGATAGACAGGAACTAGCGGTCCGAGGCAACCTTGGCATGATTTACATTGTAAAGTTGAAGGTCCTGCTGCATATGATATCCTGAAGAATTTTGAGCAGCGATGGAGGAAAGCATCAAAATGGTCAGAATTTGGACGCCGCTTCAAAAGAGTAACTCATTGGCATGATGATTCTTTGATAAAATTAGAACGAATCTCCTGGATTCTTAGTCCTTCTACATCACTTTCCATCGATGACCCTGCTCTACGGGTGTGTGAGGAAGACGATCCTGAAAACTGGCATGTTCAGGTTATTAGCCAAGTGCTTTCACTGAACTTCACTTTTAAATCTTTTTCTTCTCAATGTTAATGGCTTAGATTCTTCTGAATTCGTAGGTTTTTCGGTCAATAGATTCAGGATCACTAAAAGGATTTCCCAAGGATGTTTATCAAGCTGAAGCTGAGGTTAACTTTCTTCTTATCAAGATGATATTATTTTTTCGACATTACGAAATATTAATTATAGGAATGAATTTAAATGCAGAACCTTGTCTGTGCTAAAAATCTGGTGATCGACAAGAGTATTCAGACCGCATACATTCAAGCGATCAGATCTGCCCAGCATTTCATTTACATTGAGAATCAATACTTTATTGGATCATCGTATGCATGGCCAGCTTACAAAGAAGCAGGTTTTAACTCTGTTCAAGTTCTTTTTGAACATGCTTTCTCATTTATAATCATCCCCACTGCGGTACTAACTTTTACTGAATCATTTGTGAGTTCGTATGATGTAGCAGTCATAATGTTTCATCTGTTTTTACAACGTGTGGAGTGTCGTTTCATAGTTCTAGTTTCGTAATGTTATGATCTTCACGGGCATGATCTTTTCCTTTTCTATCAAATTAGGTGCTGATAACCTAATTCCTATGGAACTGGCACTGAAAATTGCTAGTAAAATAAGAGCTAAGGAAAGATTTGCAGTCTACGTTATCATTCCCATGTGGCCAGAGGGAGCTCCCAGTTCTGCATCTGTGCAGGAAATTCTTTTCTGGCAGGTAACGTGATTCAATGTATTTTTCCTTCCATCCTGAATTACCTGTCTACGATGCATCATTAGAGTGGTAGATCCATTCTTATCAGTTATTTCCAAGCAATTGATGTGTGCTTCTTGGTTTTTTTTTTGCCCTCAGGGACAAACAATGCAAATGATGTATGAAGTCATAGCAAAAGAGTTGGAATCCATGGATATTGAAGATTCACATCCACAAGATTATTTGAATTTCTACTGCCTAGGTAACAGGGAAAATCTTCCCAAAAAAGATGAAGATTCAAAAAAGGGAAATTCTAACACCAATGAAGTGGTAATTATAACATATTGAATTTGTTCTCTCTTGCTGATTACGTATATCTGCAATTCATTGATGGGTTTTCTTTTACAATTTCAGGCTTCAAATTCTCAAAAATTTCAACGATTTATGATTTACGTTCATGCGAAGGGAATGGTAGTAGATGATGAGTATGTAATATTGGGATCTGCCAACATCAATCAACGTTCTTTGGCTGGTTCGAGGGATACAGAGATCGCAATTGGAGCATATCAGCAGCATCATACTTGGGGCAATAAGAAGAGACATCCAAAAGGACAGGTTCGAACCTTTCTTCCCAAGTTCTGCAAGTAAGACCAGTAAAAATGCTTCAACCTGAGCCGATTCTAATTGTCACATGTTCAGGTATATGGATACAGAATGTCTCTATGGGCAGAACACTTGGGGATGTTGGATGACTTGTTTCAAGAACCTGAAAGTTTGGACTGTGTGAGGAGAGTGAACGAGGTTGCAGAAGACAACTGGAAGAAGTTCGCGGCTGATGATTTCACACCATTGCAAGGTCATCTTCTAAAGTACCCTGTGGAAGTAGATAAGAACGGCAAGGTCCGTCCCTTCCCGGGACACGAGACTTTTCCGGACGTTGGTGGTAAGGTTCTTGGAGTTCGCACAACCTTACCAGATGTATTAACAACATAAGAACTTTTATGTTTCTCGATCTAATATCACTCATATAGCTCAGTTGTACATACTTGCTCATAGATTTCTGGAATTTTAGAGCAATTTTATATACTCATGGCAAGATTTGGTGGCACAAATGGTAAGGTTTTGGTTCTGCAGAGACAAATCTACAAGATCCAGAAATGATATATAGCTGAAAAACATAAAAGCATTATGCAATTTTGGTTCATGACATACATTCTCTTATCCCAACAATCAAAGATTTATATAAAACTCTCCTACATTCCAAAAAAAGGAAGAGAAATCTGAGATGAGCCTAGCAAAAGCTTCAAGCCAACTCAGTTAACAGTGACTTTTCCAACCATGCCAGCTCCCTGGTGAGGAGAACAGTAGAACGTGTAAGTTCCTTTCTCAGTCAAGGTAACAGCAAAAATCTCTCCTGGAGCATTGAGAAGGTCTTCCTCAGACATGGAGATTTTAGAAGCATCAACACCTCCGGGAATCTCGTCCTCGTCGAAAATAACGTTGTGTGGGAATCCGGCATTGTTCTTGAACACAATCTTCTCGCCAGGAGCTACAGAGAAATTGCTTGGAACAAAAGCCAAGGATCCATCATTACCACCAAGAAGGACATCAATGGCCAAGGCATTGCCAGCAAGCAATGCACTTGCTGCCGTAGCGGCGACACCGACTCCAATATCCTTAAGCGAAGCCGTGACGCTCAACTTTGGCAAGGCAGTGGCAACCTTGGTGGTGACACTAGCCTTGGTCGAAACACCGCCGGCCGGTTTAAGACCGGTGAATGTTGGGATGGTAGCAGCTGCTGAGGTGACTGTGGCCATGTGTTCTCTTTATAGGTCGGGTGTGTAAGGTTCAGGATTTTACAAGTTGGAGGATCAGAAGGAGGAGAGAGGTGAGGTTGTTTATAAGAGTGAGGGAGAGGGTAAGAGAGGTGTGTTTGTGTGGATAAGGTTGATCTGAAGGGAAATGTGGTAAGATAATGGATGGGAAGATGTGTGGGCATGGAATTGGGTTATCTGATGAGGATTGCTCTTATTGGTGGGTTCGGATGCTGTGTTCTTGACATGGAATCGGTGCATTGTCACCACCTGAGGAATGTCAGAATGATGAAGTATTGCAAAATAGTGGAAGAGATTAAGTATTGGGTCAGGAAAATCTTGATTATTTATCAAATCAAGATTTGATATCGAAATAAATCGACTTGTAAAACAAGGGTGTTTCAAGAGTTATAAACCACGAATCGATCTCATACTTAATAAACGCAAATCACGGTCACAATTAAATGTGAAAAAGGTTCGCAACCGGACCTAACAAGTTTCAGTGCATAACTGGTGATTCATTCATGGAACCAAAACTAAACTTGGTCAGTTCGGTTCTGGCCCCCAGCTTAAATTCGTCTGTCTACTAAAAATAATCAAATTGCCGATTCGAAATCATAAACCTTTAGTTCATAGTTACATGATTCATAGAATTGGAAAAAGAACCAAAACTGACCAGTTTTAGTGGTTCAATTTCGGTTCTAAAATCAACAGTTTCAGTTCTGAATCGTCCATTCTAGTTCGATTTTTTCACTTTGTCCATTTAATCGGAACCGTATTCAATACGAACAACACAACGAGAGAAGATATTTTTCTTTGGCTGCTGTAATATCAACCAACCATTTTGTTCCAAAAATCGTTTTCATAGGCAAGAGATAACACAGACTTCAGTGCAAATGTGTGATTTTCCCATCCACCAAGTGTCGCAACACTTCGTGTTCTTACCATTCTAAGCAGTAGGTTAAGAAACTAAGCGAATATGTGGCGCAAATGGCATTAAAGCATCAGATTTTTACAATCTGATAGACACTTTGAGCTTGACTGTGGCATGTATCTAATCATGTTTTGAAGTAGAAGTTTTGATTGCACAACTTAACATTTTTGAAGCAGTCAACTCAATAACCATATTACAGATGAGATCATTCCACCAAATCTAAATCTTTAGTTTACAGAAACTAAGCCATATTGGTATAACCATAGCAAATTTCTGATCCATCACTAAGCCATATTGGTATCACCATAGCAAATTTCTGATCCATCAGCTGGAAATCATATCCATTTATTGTTTATGCAGATGAACAAGTTTAATGAAAAGTGCAGAACAACAGCAATATCAGGAGTTCATATATACAAATCTACATAAATATTTTCAGTAAAAGTAATAGAATGTACATTGCTTGAGCGACCGCGAACTATCATATCGCCTGTCTATATTGTAAAGACATCACTATTATCATCATCTTCACCCAAATCAAACAGCTTGAATTTACCATTCCATTCCGCGTCCCTATAGTTGAAGGTCGGATTCACATAGCACTTCATCTCGTGAAACAGATTCAAGTTATCCACGAGCTTGTGAAACACGTTACAACCACAACACTATATGTCCCAAAAAGAGTGAATTAAGAACACGCAATAAGTCAACAAAATAAATAACTAAAACACTGAAATAGAGAATAATTTTACCTGAACAAAAACAGTGCCATCAGTATAAGCATGAGGATTAATAGCTCTAGTAGTCCTCTGTCCACAAACATTACAAGTAAACGCGACACGCATACGCCTACGTGGCGATTTCGTGAACAAAGACCAAGGAAAAGTCGATACATTTTCCATATTTGATCCATCTTCAGTTCTGGCAGGTACTGATGGACCTTCCATGCCGGAACCAGTTGTCCAACCTCTAACAGAAGCCGCGCTTAAAACTAATCCCATCGCGGCATCCTAAAATATAAAGTTGGAACAAATTAGTAATCTAACAAGTAACAGCAATTAATATATCGATCAGACGCCTGTTTTATAAACAATACAGTAAGACTGAATCTTTAACATATGCTGCGGTAAGAACTATGAGCTAGAACTAATCTCATCACGGAATCCTAAACTATAACAGTGGATTAAAATGATAATCTAACGACAATTAATAAATCGATTTAATAATTAATATATCGATCATATGCATATTTTACAACCTCAAAACGCAAATAGAGCAAAAAAAAAACATTGAATCTTTCATAAGCTGAGCTAAGAACTAATCTCATTGCAGCATCCAAATTTAATTCAGGATCAAATTAATAATCTAAAGACAATTAATTATCGACCATATGCATATTTTATAATCCAAAATGGAAATAAACAAAAAAGATTAAACCTTTACCTTAGATAGAGTTGGATTATTGAAAATAGGGACTATGTTTAACTCGTTTGACCCGGATCGTAGATCAGAATCGTTGCCATCCTCTGAAAAAACAAAGACAATTAAGCTAAATATAAGAAAAACAAAAACAAAAGTACAGAAAAAAAAAAAGAAAAAGAGAGCTACTTTTGGAAGAGGTGGAGAATCGGAGACGTCGAGGAAGAGTGTCTTTTGGGTGTGGAGAGAATAGAGTGAGAGATGAAGATGAGGAGGTGAAGATTGATGCGGAGGAATTGAGAGTTTCCATGGCGATTTTTTGTAGCTAAAAACGATATATTGATGTGTGTTATTTATCTCTTGTATTTTCTTTCTTGCAAGATTTTTTTTTCTATTTATTTAATGATTTTTCCTTCTCAATGTTGGGTTGAATTCGTAACTATTGGGCTTCACAAGCCTCCATTCTGTAATTTCTGGGCTTTGAAAACAACCCAAATTGTGTGGTTGTCATAGCCTAAACCGTACTTAAACAGGAACCGTATTTAGACAGTCATCAATCATCACATGAAGGTTAAGGTTACGGTTCAAGTTTTTGTTCAACATTAATTAACGAACCGTGGGCATGGCTTCTCGCCAAGATTCAAATTCGTGTGATACTTTTGAACTGTGGCAAAATAAACTGTCGGATAGTAACTTGAATAAAGAAAAAAAAATGGAAACATGAAAGCCTCAAGGGGTAAAAATTGAACCGGAACCGATGACCTGGAATCGACGAAACTTGCCATGTTCGGTTCTGATTCCATGAACCATAGAATCGTGAACCGATAGTTCACGGTTATAAACCAGCGGTTGGATTAACTTTTAAAGAGAATCAGAACCGTCGAACCAGAAACGCCGGAATCAGAATCGGAACCGCCTCGCCCCAAATCGGCTAGATTCGTTTTCGAACTAGAAGCCACGGTTTAAAACCGGTTTACACCTGATACCCTTATGCTTCAATTAAAATACAATTTATTTATGGACTCAATGTGATCCACAAAGGAGGAGGTAAGCAGAGAACAGAGAAATCGTGCTTCAAGCTCTCTTGATGCCGGAAGATATACGGAAGCCGTGGCGATTTCGTAGGATAAGTAGGCAAACCAAGACGCCGAACACTTCCACCGTTAATGTCAGAAACTCCAAAATCATGACCTTCCCACAAGAAATCAGTACAGATCCTGAACTTATTATCAGTGAAATAAATGCAGTTCCCTTTACAATTCTGTGTTTCTGGAGCTTCAACCGAATGTGCGCAATTCCAACCCAAGAAGAACATTCTATCCCCCAAATTTCCCATCTCTGTCCACTTGGTCTCTGTTGGATTGATCTTGTAAGCCACAAATTTACTAGTTTGGTACTCATATCGGCCAGGAATGTTGTATTTCCTGAACCGACCAAATAAAACTATATCTTCATTCAAATGGGAGAGATACCACTGCTTGTATCCGAGCACTGCTGGAACAGGGGGTGAATTTGCGACATGGAGCTTTGTTATTGGAATGGAAGTGTCCGTCGTGCATATTGAAACATTGCCTTTGTCATCAACACCATAGAGTTTTCCGGCATGGAACATTATGTCTTTATAATTAGCAGGCTGTGATGTTTCTGACATGACAGACCAAGCTGTATCACTTGATTTGCACAAGGCCAAATTTTCATCTTCACCATAAATTGCAGCTACCATGAAAGAACTAGACAGTGATGGATCAGCTGATACTATTGCTTTCTTGATGAACCTATCACGAATTCGTAGTTTCGAGTCTCTGATTTGGTTTTCATGTAAGTTCCTACAGTTTTCATAGATTACTTGAGTAGGAAAATTTGGGAATGATGAAAGTGATGGAAGCTCAATTCTTGCTTTAGTCAATGGATTTAAGAGAAATACTGAAGGGGTTTCTTCTAACATAACTAACCAACCATGTGAAGAACCACAAGCCCGTTTTTCATAAGCTTCAGGAAAATTCAGTTGATATGTTTTTCCATCAGCAAGATTATAGAAACCACGATGGTTTGGTTTGTTTTTATTGTATGGAAGCAATAGCCATGGAAGTTGACAGATAATTTCAGGAGGTCTCTTCGGAAGAGCCGTCTTCCATGATTTACAAACAGCTCGAGTTGAAATGTAATCTACGAAATTGGTTTGTTTCTGAGTTATTGATTGTAGCAATTCAGGTGGAAGATCTGACCAGCTAGACATGTTTGCTTGTTCATTTTCTGTTGCAGACATTTGATCTTAAATAGCATTTGTTTACATCTTGGTTTTGCCTCCAGAATTTGGATTTTCTTTTTGATGTATTTTGCTCGTCATTTTCTTATCTTATTGATATCATTTGTTTGTTTATATTTGGCTTCTGCAATTTCTTAAATCGAATCGATCGCCATTTGTAAAACTATTTAACTTCTTGTAATTTTCCGGCCTGCGTGATTTCGTAGTTGTCGGGGACGTTGCTCCATTACCGCTCGTGGGAATTTAATGAGGGAATCTTGTCTGAGCACTGCTAAGAAACAGCAAGCAGGACTGCAAATAAATGTCTGCAGATTGAGATTCCTTCCAATTTACTCTTCCCATTTAATGAGTTTCACAACTTTGCATCTTCAGACATTTACTCTCACAACCAACCCTCTTCTCCTAGCCAATTTTCTTAACCAGACATTTAAATAATTTTATAAAAGATGAAATTGGTTCAGAAGAATGAAATGAACGTTGTGTAGACGATGTTGTATTGATCAAAAGATGCTGATGCGACTTATGTTATTGCCTGCATACAAACGATCCTCCAAACTTGTCTTCTTGTGATTTATTATACCGTATTTATTATGTTGGCCCGACTTTAGAGATGTGTGTACTGCACATTTACTTGTTTGTTTCCTCCTTTTCTTGTTCTTACCTTTAACTTCTTCTGTAGGTTTACAACTAGATAGCTGCACTGTTATAAAAACCAGACCAGATTGATTAGTCGAATTACTGAATCGGTGAACTCGTCACTAGCCGATTTATAAGTGATCGGTACCAAACCAGTGAAAAATCGGTGAACCGTCTCAAATGCATAGAAGCATAAACCAGAGAAAGAGCTCATTAAGAACAACACAATTCAAAATATGCTAACGAAAGAAACAGTTGAATAATCTGGAAATATCATATGTCAACGAAGCTAAGCAATAAAATAACAAAAATAACAAGTTAGACCTGAGAAAGAACACAAACATGAGAAGAATAATACCTTGAAATGAAGCTCACTTCTTTGTGTACAAAATGGTGATGAGGATCATCTACATATGAGCAAACATAATCGAAAGAACACTAAGATATTGACACGGCTCAATCAAACGCTAGTATAAATGCAGAAGAACATCGTCTGAGTGAACCGGGCCAACATCACAGTAACACTTTCGAACACACATACAAATCTCCTGATACTTTCTGGTAGCAATTACAAGAGTTGTAAACGAAAGAGTTTTAGAAGGAAAGAAGATTATGGAATGTGTTGTGATCAATTTGAAGAAAAATATAGGCATATGAAGAGAAACTTCTGTCAGAAGTGCATTAAAAACAGCCCAGAACTAACAAGCCAATGAAGGACCATAGCATTCAATGGCAACAGGCGACCCATGCCATGCTTGCCTCCATAATATTCTCCGCTTTTAACTTGTTTTTATTGGCAAAAAATAACGTCAATAATGCAGTATTTATGCGGCATATTTATGATGCTGCTATGGAATTGCTTCGTGGTTTTGTATTTTGAAGACTCGGACGAACAAACTAGAGGAACAGTCTGCAAACTGCACCAGTTATAAATGAGAGGAATCTCACATTAAGGCAATCACTCTCTATTTACTCTTCAAAACTAACTCGCTGAATCACAGTGACTGTGATAGAGGAGGTGGGGTACGGCCGCGTCCTTTGCCGTGCTTCTTTCTGTAATATCGCTCTTTTTTTATAGTACCGTTCCTTTATCGTGTCTCTTTATATATTACTTTAAACTCGTTTATTTTTGCTCTCACAACAATCCGAATCTCGGCCGGCCTTGAGGGATATACATTAAAAAGAAAAGAGCTATAATCCTAAAAGAAGTTAAAGAAGTCATTGTTCCAACTTTGTTGCAAGCATGTCGCAAATAAATCCAAAAAAAGAAGGAAGGATTCAGTTTTCCGTTAAGAATGAATAAATTTTTAGTATTACAGTGTCATTATTTTAACATCGTCTAAACGTAGATGTCAAGACTTTTTACAAACTTTTGGTGACTTTTTCAGAGCAAAACCGTGACAATTCCTCGACAGTAATATCTAACTCACGACACAGATCACGTGACATAATCTACGACAAATATAATCACTTTTGGTTATTAAATCTAAATCGAGGTGACAATTCGAGTTGACGGAATATAAAACTGAATTCAGATGACATTCGTTTCGTGTCTAAATTCAAAAGAAAACAGAACAATTAGCAATTCAATGATGTTTTGGTAATTAAGTCCACTGCTGGGAATGATTGGGGAAATGCCTTAACATGCTTCCTGGAAATATATCGACTCACAACTTTACCCTTTATACGAACGGATTGATGTATTCCATTCGTATAAAGTGCGGAAATTGTAAAATCCCCGATTTTGATCGACATTATTGGTCTCGTATTTTCTAGTTTGTGTTTCGCCATTATCAACTTCTCTGATCTTTCCATTAACTTTCCAAGGTGCACCTATCTTAGGACTAGTGGAATTCCTAGTATTTTCCGATCTTCTACAAGTAAATGAAGTGTAATAAAATTCCTCGTCTTCTGTGTTATTATAACATTCATGCATGTACATGGGGGCATGCATATCTTCTCAATTCCTGAATATATGTACAAGCCTCTCAACAAATCCTCAAGTTTTTTCCATGGCTTCTGTAGTGCTTTCTTTCGATCGGAGATCATGGGATGTTCAGGTAAACATTCAACTGACCATCTTTATTTGTATAATTAATGTTGGTTTCTATTGAACAATGGATTGCAGCTAATTAGTCTTACTCTATGGTGACATTAAAATGGTATTGTGTTAACTTCAGACCAAAGTGAAAGCCAGAGTTCCAGTCATCCCGTTTGTGGTGTTTCTTCTTGTCTGTCTGTTTTGTTTCAGTGCGGTTGCCATTGTTGAGAAAAGTATAAATGGAGCTGCTGTGGCTCTACTTGGAGCAGATTTGGGAACAATGTTCCTGCTGTCCACATTTCGATTAAAGGTATTGAAATAGCCACAATATCGGTGCGATGCTGCAGAAACATATGATAATTGATAAACCAAATATGTATTTACTGATATACTGTGATACTTGTTCTTTCTGCAGGATGGTTCATCGGAAATATTTGTTAATTCGACATCACATCACCAAAAGGCATGTTTGAATACTGCCACAAACTAAGCTTTATTTTCACTGTTCCGCAAACTATGCCATAGATATAATGATATCTAACCTTTTCTTTTAGGTGACGATTAATGTTTCCACCATTTTGTGGCAATCAATGGGCATGTTTTATCTAAGTTTGGTTTCCTTATTGAGTGCTGGAATAATGGAGGAGAAGAATATAGTTTTTGGGGCTTGGCTTCTCATCATGACAGCACGATTTATCGTGACAATTGCCAGAATTTGGTTGCCAAAAGATATAGTCAATTCAACTGAATTCCAGGCAAATCTTTTCTTCGTTCTTGTTATCTAACTTTAGATTATCTTGTCTGCATAAAGTTTGCTGATGAATGATATAATGCTACTGCAGTGGATTTCTTCGTTGATAGAAACAAAGTTCAGGAATCCTGATGTTGATGAAGAATCCAGAGATGATGTTGAATCTGACGACTCTGAAAGTCTATTAGATAATGGTGCTGAATCTGTGAGTGAATGTCCATTAGATGATGATGACTGGAATGTTGTATCAAACGTTTCGCATCATATGGAAAGACATGAATAATTACGCTAACTTCAGTGGGAATTTTCTCGCGACTCCGCTCGATATTAAACGAAACAATATTTTAAATTCGATAGAGAACTGAGTTGAACTTTTAACTCGTGAAATTTTAAAGACAAGAACATGGTAGGACCGGAGAGGTGCGGGTGGATTTACAACATCGTACCAAGAGGGTCTAATCACACGTCGAACAAGGGGCGGGATTCCTTGGAAAAGTAGGGTGAGTTCCCACATCTACAGGGACCAGTCGGCATCTTGTTCCCTCATCTCATTGGCCACTTTCTTGGGCACTCGGTTACAGTTTACAAGCATCTTTCTTTGCGCATGAATAATTCATTCATATAGATTAGGGCTGAACAAAAATCTGACCGATCTGTAAAAATCGACTAAATCACCGATATTAAAACTGATGTTAAATGAATAGAAATAAAAATAAAATTTATAAAATCAATTTGAATGGTTCGGTTACGGTTTGACAAATTGAAAAACTAGACCGATCCGAACCGAACTAAAATATGTATATATATATTTATTTATTTATTTATTTTGTTTGTTGATTAAGCCCAAACAAAACTAATTAGATACAATACATATATGTCGTTTTATAACAAGTATAATATGCTATATTTAATAAATAAAAAATCTAAATAAATTATTTTAGTGAATTTATAACAAAACCGATTAAACCGAACCAAATCGAACCGATCCAGTAGTTAACCGAACCGAACGGTTTATTCAAAAGACGGTTCAACTATAGATTTCACAAAAAAAAATCGAACTCATCGGTTCGGTTGACGATTTGATGAAAAAACCGAACCGAACTATGTGCACTCCTAATATAAATAATTCATCGAGTACAATTGTACAACCCCACCAAAAAATACATCATAGACCCAATTCGGATGGGTTTGATATAACTAAGGGTTGATTCTCAAATCAAATCGATATATGGCGAGTTGAGAAAATGATCACATTAAATCATACCATTTTTAATAGTTTAAATTAATTGAATTGGTGAATTAAAAAACCTCCAAATTTCAATTAAATTTCTCTAGCTAAAATTATAACTTTGAATAAATGTTATAAAAATATTTTTTGAATAAAAATTTAAAGCTTAAGCTTAAAACACTTATTAACATGCAATATAGCTTTATTGATATAGAATTTATATAGTGGCCACATTGTTTGAGTTCGAATTGAAAATTTACAAATCTGAAATCAAACTGAATATAGCGGATTGAGAAAATTCAAACCGCAGTCAAATCGAACCGCAAAAAAAACAATATAAACAGTTTAGTTTTTTTTTCTCTACCCTAACTACCGTAAGCTTTCCAGCATAACTAAAACTCAATATTCAATATCTTCAATATAGAGACCTTTGAATGTTGACTTTAGCATTAAGATTACACTCGTTTAATTAAGTATAAAACATTGATTATCAGCGTCCGGAGACAACTCTTTGTTAGTCTTTGGCTCTTAAATTTAAAAAGAGGAATGCTAGGAGCACGTTCTTTTTTTGTCTGAGCTCCGGTATCTCATGTCTACTGGGTCGAGACTAATCCTGCTCGGAGAGGCGTTCTATGTAGTTAGGTTTCATTCCCCTCTCAAGCGGCGGTGTAGGGATAGAACCGCAATCCGCCTTACCAATTTCAGCTCCAATTACCACTGAACTAAAACATGTTTTGTCTAAGAACAATTTATTTAACACTCTCTTTTGAACACTTGCTCTGTTATATTGACACATGTCATTTTACTTGAGATCACTTGCAACCTATGCATAAATAAACACATCTTATTTACAATAATATTTTTACTTATAATTATTTTAATTTTTATAATACATTAATCTAGGACTCAACTGTAGTATAAATAATGTAAATAAAAATAATAAAATTCTAAAAAATTATAATTTTATATTAATACGAAAAATCCTTGCATAAAAACAAAAAATTCAAAAAAAAATCACATACAAAAATATTAAAGTATTAATAATTTATAACTAATAGATAATTGACACATTATTAATACAATATTATAAAAATATACATATTTAAAAAAACTAAAAAAATATATAAAGTAAAATTAAATGTATTTTTGTAAATAATGATATTATTATAAATTTGGTATATTTACTTGTATTGTAGGTTGTAAGTTATCTCATTAAATTAAAATAAAATGTGTCGACATATTTATAAAAAGTGTAGTGTTACCCAAACATTTCTTAATTGAAAATAGCTCTTACAGTACCTAACTTTGGCACTGCTACTCACACTTAATGGATCACATGTTTTTATTTGAATCCAATGGGCCATATGTTAGATTAAGTTCAGACAATTTTACGAACTATTATGTTTTGAGTTTTGAATTATATGAATGTTAGTATATTTTGTTCATTTTTATTGATTTTTTTTATTGACAAGATTATAGTTTACAATTATATGAATGTCAGATTTCATGTTCTAAAAGACAAAAATGTCGCTTTTGTTCTCTCGACATATGAACAATAATGAATAGCTATAAACACTAAACATACTCTGACATTTTTACAATTACAAACTCAAAATTAGGTATTTTCATATTTATAAAACTTTAACTGACGTTAATATAAATGAACAAATTTAACTGACATTCCAATTATTTTAAACTTAAATTTGTGCATTCCTGTAATTTTTCCGATTAAGTTAAAGTGGTTGAAAAGACACCTATTCTCGACTTACCTTCCATCTATTTTTGTCTGAGTCTCGGTATTTTCGATCAATTGAGTCGAGACTAATCTAATTTGAGGAGGAGTTTTGGGTGATTAGGTTTCATTTCCTTCCCAAGAGGCATTGTGATCGAACCGCAGTCTGTCCTACCAAGTTCAGCCCTAATCACCACTGAACAAAGGTACGCTTGGTACCTCCGATCTATTGTTACAACCGAACGTGTCAATTAACTGACGTAAGGTTGTTTTAGCTTAATCAGAGATCTTGAGTTTGAGTTCT
>CANYCX012948301.1:0-17512 GCA_948193385.1 Breynia disticha f. nivosa
TATATATATATATATATATATATATATATCTGAGGTTGCTTTTTTGAGATCGATATCTGATGATATTTGATGTTGAGTTGCATGTTGAAAGATATGAAAATGTGTGTGTGAGCAATATATTTATGACATTGATTTGCAGGAGGATTGCAATAGGTTATGGGATATCCATGATATTATAGCTGTTATATAGCAGTTCTACGTAAAATATGGACTTGCTGATTAAAGAATAAAGGGCGTATTAGCGTAACACAAAGTCTAATCCATGGATGTGTTAACTAATACGATTGGTATTATGAGAATATAACGGAGTAATAAAGTTTGGAATATCCAACCAATTGGTATGAAGTTACTTCACGTAACTTAAAGTTAAATAAAATGTAACGAGAATGGTAAAGATGTAAACGATAAGAAAAGTTTTTAAATTATACATAATTAACATGATAGTTAGATTAGGATGTTTTACCAATGCCCTCTTTTCTTTCTTACGGCTATGCACACACAATGCTCGTGCAATATGCAATGAAATGAAATAAAATTATCCATGCAATTCCATTCACAAATTCACATTTCATGTATCAATATCAACACATTATCCACATGCCATATAACCACAAGTTTTCATAAAATCCATTCACAACACTTGCATTGCACATTTTAATTTCAACACAATATCCACTTGCCATTTAATCACAATCACATTTCATTTAACCTCAATTTATGCAATTCTCCATTATTCACATTATAAGTCATGTATTCTCAAAATCAAAATTTCATGTATTTAGTCAAATACATTACCATAAAAATAGAAGGTATGCCAAGGTAAGTGTGGATTCGATGCACTTACCTCGATTCCTCGAAGTCGCGTGCTCGGCACTAAACCTCAGTTCCATTCCCAATTTCCACCCCTTACACAATTCATTTTAATTTGAATTAAGTGATTTGTTCATCATTCTCATTATTCAGTTCTCAAAGTGCTAGAAACCCTTAAATTTCCAAATTTTCCTATTACCCGTAATTCCATTTCCTCACTACACTCTCAATTCTTTTTTGCAGAAGCACTAATTCCTAATCCCAAACAAAACCACCATCAAAAACCCCTTTTTATTCATTCTTCCTACACTCCTTTTTCCACCAAATTCCTACATTCCACTATTTCCACCACTTCCTCTTACTTTTTCCATAATCCTACCTCTTACTAAAGAATAATTATACAACTCAATATTATTCTCAATACGATTTTATAATGTATAAATACATATAAAAATACTACTCTTTTTCTTATTTAATCTATCATTTCCTCATTATCGATTTCAAACTGGCAATCCTTCATATATCCTCAAAATTTCACAATTTAAACTAATAATATTAGAAATTATTTCATACCTTGTTAACTCTTCTTTCTCTCATTTCTTTTCCATTGTCTTCCTCTTCCTTCTTTATGCTTTTATAATTAAAAAGATTGAAAATTGGTCTATGGAGTGATTTGAATGTTTCTTGAAGTTTTTCAGCTAATTATATGTGAAAATGAAGGCTATAAGCAGTGATTTTAGTTTTTATACGAAATTGCCACCATGTCACTCAACACGCTCAGTCCATCAAACTTCTAACTTAAACACACCTATCGTGTCACTCAACACACCCAATGCATCAGACCATACTTAACATATTTTCCATTTTAACATTATTCTATTATTATCTATCACTTTTACCTCAATTTCATATGATTATACTTATGTATTCATATAACTTACGCCATATGAATAGTAAACATTAAGTTTATATTTGGTTTATTTTTTAATTTCTAGGTCTATTTCATTAATTATTTATTATTAGGATATGGATGTGATATTCAGCACCAATACTGATATGTCTACATGGTCAAATAAGGCATATGGGAGAGTGTAAAATGTTGACTGGGGAATTTTATTATTATGGTTAGCTGGGGAATTTCTTTAAGAATTGTTTAGATTTAATAGAGGAGAAGCAGAAGGATATGCATCTAGATCTTAACAAAAGGTACAGAGTAGTGTACTAGCATCATTGACAGCCAATGTTAATCGAGGTAGGGCAAAGGAGTAGTGTTGGGTTCAACATCTAGTAGAGATAGAGGAGTTCCAGGAACCCAGTCACAAGGACAGGATAAAATGTTTGCTATCTCTAAGCAAGAGGCTTCCAATGCTCTAGAGGTTATCACTGGTGAGTACATTTAGTTGATGCAACTGTTTATGCACTTATAGATTCAGGTTCTACACATTCATTCATAACATCTAGAATGATACATAAACTAAAAGGAAAACTTGAATATGGATGCATACGATATATAAGAATTGCATAATAAAGATCCCCACTATAGAGTTGTTAGCTATCTAATCCTACTAAAACTAAATGAATTTGATGTTAAATTTGTGAATGGACTGGCTAGCTTAACATAGAGCAAAAGTAGATTGCTTTGCAAAAGAAGTAATTATTGAACTAGCAGAGCAAAATAGAAAAGAAGTAATTATTGAACCAGAAGAACAAAACAGAGTAATATTTCAAAAGATTTATTAAGATTGCCACCTGTCAGAGAAACAAAATTCACTATTTAGTTGTTTCCTAGTACAACACCAATATCGGTACAACCATATAGAATGGCGCTAACAAAGTTACAAGAATTGAAGAAACAACTACAAGAGCTACTTGATAGAGAGTTTATCTGATCGAGCGTTTCACTTTGTGGAGAACCAATTTGTTTATGAAAAAGAAGGATGGAACTTTAGATTGTGTATTTATTACAGAAAATTGAATCAAGTAACTTTAAAAAAATATTTGTTACCTCAGATAGATGATCTATTGGATCAGTTGTAGGGTGCTACAATCTTTTCAAAAATTCACTTATGATCTGGTTATCGTCAGTTGAAAATAGCAAAGGAATATATTTTGAAGACTGCTTTTCAATCAAATATGGGCATTACGAGTTTTTAGTCATGCCTTTTGGTTTGACCAATGCACCAGTAGTGTGTATGACACTGATGAATAAGATATTTCATTCTTTCTTCGATCAGTTTGTGATTGTATTTATTGATGATATATTGATTTATTTGAGGAATAATGAAGAACACAAAGAACATTTGCGAACCGTATTGCAAATATTAAGAGAAAAGTAATTATATGCAAAACTTAGCAAATGCGAATTCTGGTTATATCACGTAGTCTTTCTGGGACATGTGATATCTAAACAAGGAATATCAGTAGATCCAAAGAAGACAGAGATGGTATTAAATTGGGAACCTTCTAAAACAGCC
Source organism: Breynia disticha f. nivosa (assembly GCA_948193385.1). Classification (NCBI taxonomy): domain Eukaryota; kingdom Viridiplantae; phylum Streptophyta; class Magnoliopsida; order Malpighiales; family Phyllanthaceae; genus Breynia; species Breynia disticha. Next base: position 3,285 of record CANYCX012948301.1, read on the forward strand.
ACAGAGGTATGTAGTTTTCTTGATATAGCAAGATATTATAGAAGATTTGTGGAGTGATACTCAATTATAACTACTCCATTGACAAGACTACTCAGAAAGAATGTACCAATTAAGTGAAATGACTAGTGTCAGCAAAGCTTTAATGAATTGAAATACAAATTGAGCGTCACACCAGTTCTTACAATTTGTAATATACAGTAATGCTTCATATCAAGGGCTGAGGTGTGTACTTATTCAGAATGAAAAATTTGTTGCATATGGTTCTAGAAAGCTTAGACCACATGAAATAAACTATCCAGTACATGATATGGAACTTACTACAACAATGTTTGCTTAAAAATTTTGAAGACATTACTTATATAGAGAGACATTTCAGATATATACAGATTATAAAAGTTTGAAATACTAGATGACCAAAAAAAAGTAAATCATGAGATAGAGAGCATGATTAAAGCAGTTAAAAGATTATGATTGCATGATTAAATATCATCTAGGAAAAGCAAATGTAGTTGTTGATGCGCTTAATAGAAAATCTAGTGTTGCTCTAGCTTGCAGTTAACACCAATTATAGATTTGATAGCTTTACAAAGTTTAAATGCAAAGTTAGAAATGTCGGAATTAGGAGTATTACCTACTATGTTGGTTGTTAAACCGATGTTATTGTAGAAGATACATGTAGCATAGATGCAAGATTACAAATGTATAGAGTTGGTTGAACAAATCGATCAGGAGAATGAGATACCATTTCAATTGGTGGATGAATTGTTAATGATGGAATCCAGAGTATGTTCACTGGATGTAGATGGAATCAGACAAGAAACAATGGATGAAGCATATAATGATACGTATGCTATGCATCCAGGTACGACAAAAATGTATCATACTCTGAAACAACATTATTGGTGACTAAATATGAAGAATGACGATGCAGAATTTGTTTCTAGATGTTTAGTATATCAGCAACATTAGGTATAAACAAGTAAACTTCAGTTGTTACCTATTCTAGTCTGGAAATGGGAAAGGATTGGTATAGATTTTGTGATAAAATTATCTCGTACTCAAAATGGAAAGAATGCAACATGAGTAATTGTTGATCGATCAACCAAGTCTCACATTTTTTGCTAAGTTGGCAGTTAACCTGCCGGCGATTCAGTGAGAAAGATATACAATTGGAAATTAATTATCATGTGGTTATTAAAAACTTTTTAATTGCTAACTAGGGATTATGTGTTAACCAATTTTTTGACGACAAACTTTCACGATGCAAATTTAACGAAGATGGTAGTTTGGTCGTTCAGTAACTACCACGTGGTTATTAATTGTTTCTGATTATTTAACAATCTTACTTCTGATTAACAATCGAATTTTCTCGTTCAATAAATATTTTTTGATAAATCCGCATAATCTCATAGTACTATATGGTGAAAAAAATCTACTGGTTGAAAAGGAAGGATAAGTCCCTTGAAAATATCGAATAAATAGTGGATTCTGTGAATGTGAAACACTCCTAGAACACGAAAAAATATACAACATTTTCCAGAGCTATATGTCTTCTCTTCCGTGATATCCAAGATAAAATAAAATTAATTAAGCCGTTGCTTAGTTCTTTCATTAATTTACGTTCAATTTGTCGTCACCACCATGCAACTTTTCAAAAATGAGTTTCCATAGAATTTCTCAAAGGCCAGTGTTGATTCAACTAATAAATCAGAGATGCAAATAACTGAAATTAAAAAAATAAAACCGAAATGACAAAATAAGTTTGATGCATAAGCTAAACCATTGACCTGTTTGAATAGAGTAATAAGCAGTTGGAAGTTGCCCTAAAAGTCCCCTTTCGCTATTGAGGAATGACTTCAAAAAAAATATCTCGGTCGTATTAATATAAAAATTCCCAATAGCCATAGAAATTAGAAATCAACTTTCAGGTCGGGGCCAAATATTTGCATATTTGAATTCATCAACTGTGCAGAGAAAAAAAAATTGAAAACAAATGTGAACTTCTAGTCCTCAACTGTTGACCAAAAGCTTCTTTGCTGCAACGTAATTATATTTTTAAATATATCTCTCAAAAATTTATATTCTATTAAAAAAAAATTAAATTCTTCTTTCTTGTTTAACTTTTTTTCTGCAATTAACTTGGAATTGTAAAATGAAAAAACGGAGAATTAAATTTTTAGGCAATATTTGATGTAATATAGGAAGGGTTTTCTTGTTGACATAAATTAAATACGAAGGATTGTGGGTTGCGTATGATATAATCAGTTTACTATTTAGTTGATTGATTTAAATTAAATTAATAATAATGTTATTTTTATTTAATTTAAACATTTTTATTGATTTGGTTCTAATCTAAAAGTTATTGGGCATGACCATGTCAACACACTTGATGTGAACTGATTTTACCGATTGCCAGTATTGTGTCTTCATATATCCTTAGAATTTGGGTAAAAAACTATGCGGTCTCCGAGTAATACCACGAATAATTTTTCGGTCCCCAAGTTTCCAATATTAGTTTTACCGGTCCCTCACAGATTTAAAATTCACCACCGTTAATCCTTCTGTTAAATTAAGCTAACAGAAAGGTTGAAATGTCATTCTTGCCCCTAGCACGTATATATTAAAGAGGGACCGGTAAATTAAGCAAAAAAAATTAGAGGGACCGGTAAATTATTTACTTGTTAATCCGTTAGATTAATTTAACAGAGGGATTAACAGTGGTGAATTTTAAATCTGTGGGGGACCGGTAAAACTAATATTAGAAACTCAGGGACTGGAAAATTATTCGTGGTATTACTCGGGGACCGCATAACTTTTTACTCTTAGACTTTTTACATGAACTTGGTTGTGTAAATACTTCTTCCCTTTTCTAAATATAAACACATATTTATATAAAGTATTTTATTATATAAGTATATATTTTTTTTACTTATTTGAAATAAACATATTGATTTTTTACTCTCTTTTGTGAAATAAAAAGGAATCGTGTTTTTATCAGATTTTAGATGTAATGAGGGTTAAGCTTGTTGGGAATATGTCCTACATTGATAAAATAGAAAAGTATGAAGAGGTTTATATCGATGTGAGTCGTGAACCTTATACAAGCTAATTGGTTTTATATTAGAGGGTTAACAACCTATATTGTTCATAAGCTCACATACGTGTGCAAGGGCCCATGGATTTTGACAAAGCTAAATAATCTTATTGGTGGCTATGTTGGTTTATTTATAGTATTGATTAGAAGAGATGTAGTGTTGTATTATAGGCTCGTATTCTATTTTAGTTCACTCCAATCTCTTTACCCAGATATGAGCTAAAGCTTGATTGAACAAATTATTGGGAATACGCACTTTAGTAGGCAATGTACTCTAATTTTATTTAAAAAATTTACAAGATATAATAAAAATAATATATAATTTCAACTAATTTTAATTATTATCACTATCATTGTTTTAAAAACTAAATTCTTAGTGTAATTTAAGAGACGGGAGAGTAAATAACTTTTCCACTTTCATTATAAAGGCATCTTGACTTTAATTGATGTTAATTACGTTTAACCATAGTGGTTTATTTACTCGTTAAAAGATAGGAATATTTTTAATTCACGATTCTCACTTTGAAAACTAAATAGTCGACTAATGGTACGATTTTAGCGTTAGTTAACTACAACATTATAGGTGGAAAGATGAGAGATTCAATATTAAAAGACACTGGTTAAAGAAAAAGAACCCAAATTTTTTAGTAGTTCCTTTTTATATAAAACGAAGGACATTTTTTTTTTTCAATTCTATCAATTGATGAATAGCACCAAAAATTTTTTTGCCAGGAAGACGAATGACTTTTGAACTTAGATTTGATAGGAACGTGTTAACTACTACACGTTGAAGAGCCAAAAATTCATGTCTCTTTCAAATTATATATGCTGATACATAAAATAACTGCTTTATAGTATAAGTAAAGCCCACACGGATAGCCTTCTAAAACATAGACATACACATAAAGTTAAATAATTCCTCCTTCACAATTCGTAGATGACTTAAAAATTAATATTAAACTTAGTTTCCAACTATTATGAAATGATGCCCAGAGATGTACAAAACCCAAATATTTTATTAGAGATAGTTGTTAAATTCTAAATGTGGCTATATTCAACTATTAATGTTCAATGCTTAATCTAAATCATTGACCAAATTCAGTATTCACAAGTTGGCTTGAAAGTCTTGGGTTGGCAATTAGTGACTATAAATTAATGTGTCTACGCAAGTGGACCAACTCTCGAAATTGATATTCTTTATATATTACGAGCATTATATAGATAAAGAAAAGGTGGAAGGTTGGGTTTTGCAGAGGTCTTGGAACATGTTTTGTTGGTATTACAATGATGTATTATAGGAATCAATTTTATATTTTTGTGTTATTAAATGCGAGAAGAGCCAATACGAGGAAGACACATGTTGAACTTCCTCGTCTTCGAAGCATCGGCTGCTACATAGATTTTTCAGTATTTATATTGCCATCGTCCTTGAATCTATGCCTTAAATATGTTACGTTTCATTAGCCGCCAAAGACCAATCCAATAAGGGAAGATATATAGGTGAAGAGTGGATTTTTCTTAGAAGCTTGCTTGGATAAGTGTCAGGAATTAATCAATAAATGACAATGCAAAAAAAAAGACAAGAATTTACATAATTCAATCAATGTAATTTACGCCAATGAATAATGAAACAAGTTAATTATTTTATTATTATTTAGTCAGTCAAAAGGTTATAAGAAATTAGTACAAGTTATTATTTATAAGTTTACACTAGTCACCCACAAAAAAGCCTTAAAGTTATCCTAGTGTTCATAGCTGCTGCAAATTAGAAGGTCTGCTCTTTTAATACATGGGCTAGATCTCGAATCTGCAACTCAAATGGATCAAGAGTTGGGGCAACATTGTTAAGGACACACCCATATAGCACCTCTTGTAATCTCTTGTTACATTACACGGTTACTTGCACGTCTGTGCAAACAAAAAACTACAGAGTCACCTATAGGCCCTTGTACATGTCTGTTCCTTCAACTGGAACCCTATCCACTCACCAAATTATTCTCAAATGCCTCTAAACCATCTTCAGTGTATCAGATCAAATTTATACATTCCTATGACTATAAATCTCTCCAAGAAATCTAATCAACCCCAACAATTCTCTCTTATTGGGTTGATTCTTTTTAAACACTGAAACTGAATAACTCTCTGCCAAAGGCCCTCGCATTCTGCTACATCGAACCAAGTCTGAGTAAACTTATTAGGGAATTAATTGATAGATAATGCAAAAACAAGAGAAAAACACAAGAATTAAGTTTGATTAATGATCTATGTCCAAGAGCAGAGAAACAAGTTATTCTATCAATAAGTCTAGTTAAAAGGTTACAAAAAACTAGTACAATGTTCTATTTATAGGTTTATATGAGCCACCCAAAGAAAACCTTAGAATTACCTTAGATCATATCAGCAACACATCATATGGTCATGTCTTTCAAGACACAGGCTGGACTTCAACTGTGTAACTCAAACAGATTAAAAAATGACACTATACTATTAAAGACATGCCTGTGTAACTCCCCATGCAACATCCTACTACATTAGATGTTTAACAGACAATGTCATCCAATAATCTACTACACGGTTATTTACTATGTACCCATTTCTGCCTTCAACTGGAAATCTGTTAACACTCTGAATTATGTCAACACACTTCCAAACTATCTAAAAAAGGTGATAATAGATATTTCATAAATTTTATATATCATTATTCTATCTAACACTCTGATTATTTATCAAAACTAAAAGATCAAACTTTTGACAAGTTTAAGTGTTTTAAGCATTAGCTGAAAATCAGTTGGAAATGAAAATAAAAATACTACATAGTGATCCAGTGATTAATACTTTTCAAATAAATTTTTAAAATTTAGTGAAGAAAATAGTTTAGTTCATCAAATAAGTAGCCCTTATACTCCACAATAAAATAACTTGGCTAAAAGAAAAAACAAACCTATAGTATGGATTTTACATTAAGCCAATCTCACTATGCTAAAAGAAAAAACAAACCTATAGTATGAATTTTACATTAAGCCAATCTCACTATGTTGATCAAATACTTTTAAAATTCATTCATTTTGGTATTAAAGAAACCAATAAACCATATAATATTTCAAAACTACTAGTTGCAAATTTAAAAAGATTAGCTTGATTGGACTATGCTAGTGCAATAGGTATATGATATGCATTTCATAAGGCCATACATTGTTTTTAATGTTAGTAAATTATTTAGGTGTACTCATAAAACAAATTCTCATCATTGGAAACCATTAAAAGAGTTTTGACTATCTTAAAATAACAAAGAATTTTGGATTGTGTTATAAGAGATTTCCATATGTGTTGGAAGGTTATAGTGAGGCTAGTTGGGCAACTAGTGTACGAATAACAAGCCAACATCAGGTTGGATTTTCACTGTAGGTGGAGCTTCTATTTCATGGGCTTCTAGGAGGCAAGCAATCATTACGCACTCCACCATAGAATCAGAATTCATTATCTTGACAATAGCAGGTAAAGAGGCTAAGTGGTTGAAAAATTTATTATTAGATATAAAGTTGTGGTCACGGCTAAATAGTCTCTTTACACTATGATAGTGAAGCTACAATCTCTAGATTTTTTTACCATTTATCCCCTTCGTCCTTTAAAAATATGCGCATTTTTTATATAAAGTGTCCCATTATATAGACATACTTGCCCTTTTAACCTCATTTGTGGTAAATATATTGACATTTTTATCCTCATTTATGAAACAAATTTTTTAATGGAGTGTTTTCCAATCAACACTCTTAAGGGCATAAACACATGATTTAACTAACTTTAACCACTACAACTATCATTTTCTCAAAAATTGTGAAGTTCTTATTGTACTTATTTTTATGAGACAGAGGGAGTACAATGGTAAATCTTTATATATAACTTTATAATATGAATATGTTAGACAACTATTAAGTGATGGAACAATCGTAGTTGTCTATATTCATTTGAAAATAATAATCTTGTTGGCCCACTAACCAAAGGACTTTAAAGGGATTTTATTAAGATCACTACGAATGTAAAGAGTCTTAAAAGTAATTTAAACTTGTCACTTATAATAGGAAGCCAACCTTTCTTAGGAATGTCAAAGGTTTAAAAGAGTAATAACAAGTTATAATATGTGACAATTAGCAAGCATACATTTGTGCCTGATGAAAGGAGGTTGAGTGTTATTACTCTTAATGAAGCTTATGTTCATTTTAAGAAAAAGAAAACCCTTTTGAAGGATTTAGTGAAAGCTTCACTTATATAAACATAAGAAGTGGTATTGCATCAGTGTAACGCCTTGGAAATTGTTAGAATTAATCTATATGGAATATAGATTAAAAACAAAATTGAATCAGACAAGAACCAAAAAATGCAGAAAATAGACATTGAACACGATCTGGAGCACAGCTCGTGCCAGAGGCGAGCTCATCATTCTGGAAAATTTTCAAAAAATGAGATCATGCACGACCTGATTGGAATTTGTGCTGAAAATGCACGGCAAGACTTTGAGCATGACCCGTGTTGTACGTTGTGTCAACTGAAAAGTTTTAAAATAGAAACAAACACTATTTTATTGATTTCAGGGAGCAGAGGAAATTCGAGAGAAAAGTTAAGGAAACCCTAAAATCTACTAGAGTGAGTGTATCAGCAAGGAAGAACACAATTTCTTCCAAAATTGAAGCTAGAAACATCTCAAGGTAAGGATTTTAGACTTGTGGATTAATAAGTTTATGAGTTCTATGCTTCTAAATTTGTAGCATTTGTGATAGAAGCTGAGTTAGTGGTTAAGTAATGTTACTAAGTTGGATTTGAATTCAAAGAATTCATATTGATGGTCTAGTATGCTTAAATGAGTTTAAATTGTTAGTATGAGATTATGGTAGATTAGAAAATTCAAATGATAGAAAAAATGTGACCTAATGGACTTGTGTGCTAAGTGAACTAAATGTGATGATCTTATGATCATATGATTGCTTTGTGCAAAGTTAATGATGAAACAAAAAAAATGATATGATCTATGTGATTGTAATTTATTCTTTGTGATGATGGTTATGTGTATATTGCTATGTGGTGATGGACTAAAGAGTTATGTGCTACATTATATGAATGAGCTATGTGCATATATGACGAGCTATGTGATTTATTAAATGTTATGTGCCTACTATATGGGAAATGCTATGGGCTAATGGTATGATTATATTATGACTGTCTCATATTCATTCACATGTTGCATCACATCACGAGCTGTGTACGACCTGAATGTGCTGTGTGTTGTCCTTATGAGTTGTGTGCTCACTTTTTATTGGTTGTGTGCCATCCTCTGTTGTGTGCTAATAAGGATTCCTCTGTTGTGTGCTATGGAAAAATAGAAAGATGACATACTGTGTGATTGCATTGAAATTACATTTCATTCCTTAAATGCATTCATATGAGCGTAATGCAATGGAATGAGTTTCTATACGTTGATGATGTTGTGTGCTGCTGTGTGATAATCTTTTTGTGTGGATAATGCTGTGTAGAATTGATTTAATATGATATATATGATAAGTGCTATATGTGTTATTCTTTGGTTTGGTATTATATCTATTCAGAATTGATGATAGGCTATGTAAAAGAGATATTGGTATGTTTTTACTATAGAAAGGGTATAGACAATACCTTAACTAAGTAATAGACTTCAGGTAATGCTTGTTGTGTGCTAATTGCTTGAAAATAGAATTGAACTGAGCATTTTTTAGAGTTAGCATGACCCACGTGCTGGTCAGCATGTCTTCGTACTGCGATCAATTTTTACAGCACGCTCTGTGCTTTTGAGAAATATGGAATGATGGGATGGGCGTGTCCTCATGCTCTATAAGGAACAACCCATGCCAAATGGGAATTAAGTGATGAGCACAACCTCGTGTTCATCTGGCACGACCCATGCTTACTGGACAAATTCCCCTACATGGCATATAAACAGAGATTTACATACATAATAGATAAGAGATGAATAGGGATGTTACCCTATTACATAATGTACTTAAATTATAACAAAGCACTTACTGAGTATTTGGAAATACTCACATCTGTGTGATTGTTTATAATAATGTGCAGATTGTAGATAGCTACTGCTGGACCAGAGTTCACGGTGATCATTTCCTACTGCAATACTAATCAGAGGTCGAGCTACAAATTTTGTTATTTGAGATTTTGGTTTTGTACATGTGTTGTACATGTTTCATATATGCATATGAGTTTAGAATCGTTTGCAAACTAACTACAGCTTCCGTGTGTTTTTATTTTGTTGTTTGCAAAAGATTTGAGCTGGAGTTTTGTTAATACATATATTATGATTTTCACTCTCCTTTACTTTATGCTATTATTTTATGAACAGATTTGAGTATTTGGAAATAAAAATTTTTAAAATTTGAGCTTCATATTTAGTGGCATCAGAGCAAAGATAAAATTCTTTACAGACTATGCCAAAATTGATTTTATTCCATCATGTTTTAACAAAAGCTAAATGATTTGAACTTGTGGTTTTTATAACAGATGGAGCCTATAGACGACGTATTGCATTATCACACTGCTGAGTCCAGAGAGTCGATGGAGGGATGGGGTCAGTCCTAATACCTCCAGAGTAGCCTGCATAGCCTAATATGTTTATATCCTTGTATGATCCTACATATGCTCCATTTTAGGAGATGATGCAGAAGATGATGAGGAGTCAAAGAGATACAGGGAGTTAGTAGACCCTGAATATTGATAAGAATTTTGCAGTTGTTAGAGAATATGGGACAAAAACATTTGTGGGCACGACTAACCAACTGAGGCTAAGGACTGATTAAGGCATTCTGAGAGGATTCTTACACGTATGAGGTGTACCCCAGAGTAAAAATTGAGTTATACCACTTCTTTACTCGAGATAGAAGCCTACAATTGGTGGGAATCAATTCCAAATAGCCAAAAGGATCCTCCGACTTTGACTTGGGATGATTTTCTAAGAGAGTTTATGGATAAATGCAGTCCTCCATTGTATCAGACAAAAAAGAAGATAGAGTTTTTAGAGTTGAAAGAGAAAGAGATTACAGTTATATAATACGAGGCAGAGTTCATTAGATTATCGTGATATGCTCTAGAGGATGTGGGTACTGATCATAAGAGAAGAGATAGATTTGAGCTGGGATTGAGGTATAATATTCGTTCCAGAATTACGATGAAACCCCTTACTTACGAGAGTTTATTTGAGACTACTATTAGAGCAGAGGAATTAGCAGCAGATGGGGATAAAAGAGAGGGTAAACAACAGAAGATTTTGGGTAGCTCTAGTTCAATTGGAGGATGAAAGAAGACAGATTCTAGTCCATCTCGTGGCATAGACAAAAGTGGTAATAGACAGTCCAGAGGAGGAGTAGGAGGTGGGAGGAGCTATTCCACTAGGCCTCTTATTCCTCAGGGCTATGATACAGGTACATACACTGGCAGAGATGCACGACTTTGTTACACTTATTATTAGTCAAGACATTTAGCAGGTATTGTGCAGATAGGAGAGAGCCTTAGGGAGGAGGCATATCTAGACAAAGTAGTGAGTGACAATAATGCTACAGTATCTACTGAAGGTAGTCGAGGTAGAGGTGAACAAGGTACAGGGTCTACTTCTAGGGGAAGATTAGCCTCTAGGGGTGGAGAAGGTGGATCAAGTGGAGTAGCTACACCTTTAAGGGCAGCACCACATTCCCGGGTTTATGGTATGACCAGAGATAAGGCTGTAGAGAATATAGATGTCATTACTGGTACTATTTTTATATTTTCATATGATAACTTAGTACTAATTGATTTGGATTCTACTTATTCATTTACGAGTGAGTATGTGGTTGAGCATATAGGTGGTAGTATAGAGCGTCTGGGTTATACAGTCACTGTTTCTATGCCAGCAGGAGGTATAGTGCTGGTGAGGCACATATTGAGATATTACAGATGGCTGAGTTTAAAATCATCCTATGGATGGATTGGCTATACAGGGATAGAGCTATAGTTGATTATTATGCAAAAGAAGTTATGGTTCAAGTTTATGGTGAGAGAAAGGTACTACTAGTCGGCGAGCAAAAAGTGATACCTTCTTGTTTGATTTCAACAATTGCTATTGCTAGATTGTTGAGAGAGGGTTGTGAAGCTTACTTAGCTTCTGTGATTGATTTGAATCAACCAAAGTTAGAGGTGAAGGATGTTAAGATAGTACAGGAGTATTATGAGGTATTTCTTGAGGAGTTACTAGGATTTCCACCTCAATGCGAGGAGCTCTAGTATCTATTGTACCTTACAGGATATCAGTAGTAGAACTGCAAGAGTTAAAGAAACAGCTAGAGGAGTTGTTAGAAAAAGGTTTCATACGGCGAAGCGTATCACCTGGGGGCGCACCAGTGCTATTCGTGCGAAATAAATATGGTAGTATGCGATTGTATATCTATTATTGTTAGTTGTACAAGGTGGCAGTGAACAACAAGTATCCGTTGCCATGAATAGATGACTTAATTGATCAACTGCGAGGAGCGACGGTGTTTTCCAAGATTGACATGATATCAGGTTATTGGCAGCTGAGAGTTGAGGAGAGTTCGACATCAAAGACGATGTTTAACACTTGATATAGGCACTTTGAGTTTACAGTTATGCCATTCGGGTTAACTAATGTGTCAATACTGTTTATGGCTTTGATAAATAAAGTATTTTAGTTGTATTTGGACCAGTTCGTCGTGGTGTTCATTGATGATGTATCAATTTATTCGAGAGACAGAGAGAGCATGATAGACATCTTCAAATCGTGCTAGAGTTGCTGAAAGCAAAAAAGCTGTATGCTAAGTTCAGCAAATGTGAGTTCTAGATGTCAGAGGTAGTCTTTCTAGGATATATGATTTTACAAGAGGGAGTAAAACCTTATCCTAATAAGATTAAAGCAGTTTACGAGTGGGAAGATCTTAAAAATGTGATTGAGGTATGGAGTTTCTTAGGTTTGGCAGGTTACTATCGGAGTTTTATTGAGGATATCTTGAAAATAGCTAGACGATGACATCTTTATTGAGGAAGAATGCTTTGTTTGTTTGGAATGATAAGTGTCAAGAGAGTTTTCAAGAGTTGAAGAAGAAGTTAATTTAAGCTCTAGTACTTATGTTATCGAGTCAGGGAGGTGGATTTATGGTTTATATAGATACGGTTGGAGCAGGGTTAGGTGGAGTATTGATGCAGCATGGTAGAGTTATTGCCTATACTTTAAGTCAGTTGAGACCGCACGAGGCTAACTATCCTACTCATGATTTGAAGTTAGCTACGATCATTCATGCTCTGAAGGTTTGACGACATTATTTGTACAGTGAGACGTTTTAGATTTTTACGGATCATAAGTCTCAAGTACATTACGATCCAACGAGAGCTAAACATGAGACACAGATGCTGGATTGAGTTACTTAAGGACTGCGACTACACTATTGAGTATCATCCAGGAAAGATAAATGTGGTTGTAGATGCTTTAAGTCGCAAAGGAAAGGAAGATGATGATTCTGTTATCTATAGAGTAGAGTTGGTATTTGCTTTGCAATAGCTTCGAGTGCAGTTGGATTTGGTTGAGGATCAAATGTTAGTAAATATTCAAGTTTGACCTTAGATGTGAGAGTTGATAGCTGAGAGTAAAACGGAAGATGATCATTTGATGCAAATCATAAAGAGAGTTGAGAAAGGAAAAGTCAGTACAGCTCATCGATTGGATGATGATGGTGTATTATATCACAGGGAACGATTGTGCGTTTTAGATATTGTTGAGTTGTAGAATGAGTTGATGGTTTAGGCACATTGTTTGCCTTATTTAATTCATCTGGGTAGTACAAAAAAATGCATCGAGATATGTGAGAGATGTACCAGTGGGTGAACATGAAGAAAGAGATAGCAGAGTTTGTCGCTAGATATCTACCTTGTCAGCAGATCAAGGAAGAACATCAAGCTCCAACTGGAAAGTTGAGACCGCTAGAGATGCTGGAATGGAAATGGGAAAAGATCACCATGAATTTCATTATAGGCTTACCAAGGACGTTTTGAAGTAATAATGTTATTTGGGTGATAATCGACAGACTGACGAAATCGGCTCATTTCTTGGCTATCCTACAGGATGATACGTTGGATAAGCTAGCTGGTTTGTATGTTGTTGAGATCATTAGACTATATGGTGTTCCAATATCGATTGTGTCTGATCGTGATCCTAGGTTTACCTCGCGATTCTGGCAAAGTCTCCAGGGTGTGATGGGTACGAGATTGAGGTTTAGTACAACTTTTCATTTGTACACTAATAGGCAGTCTGAGTGTAACATCCCGAAAAAATTTTCATATTAAAATAAAGTCAAATAAATGTGAAAATATCAGTATATAAAAGTATACGAAAGGTTGACGTAGAGTTGACACGAAATAAATAAAGAAAAATTGGAAAATTCTGAAAAATGAAAGTACGCGCAGTGAAACAAAAGTACACGGTGTCAGCACGACCACGAGTAGTAAAAGTCGAGCACGCGTACTTTGTACAAATAGACGCATTGTGGGAGCGAGAACGCGTACTATATGGTTGACCACGCGTACTTTGTGACCCCGCGTAGTATGCTGTCGGTTTAAAAAAAATAATATAAGTTTCGATCAATTCGGTGAAGGTTCATTCTATGAATTTCAAACCTAAAATCTACAGAGTAAAACCTTCAGAATATCAGGAAGAACAGGGAAACAGGCTGGGAGGTATTTTAAGTTGATTTTCTTCAAGAAATCAAGCTTAAGGTAAGATGAAAGTTAGTTAGGATGGTTTACATATGGTTGATTTTAAGTTTAGGATGAGTTTTGGCTTATTAAATGATTATTATAGTTGCTGGAAATTGAAGAATGATGTTGAAATTGATGTTGGAAGATTGGAAATGAGTTTGGTAATTGATTAGGATGAATTTTATGTGAAAAAGCAATGGAAAAGAGGTATAAACATAAGGTTTATGTTAGGTTGATAATTGGTTGACATTGAGCTGAAATATGTCTATATTGAGTTGAATTGTTGTTGGAAATGGATATGAATGAGTGTAGAAAGTTGCAAAATGATTTGGAGACAAAATTGAGAAAGATGGAACTTAAA
>CANYCX012948922.1:0-19440 GCA_948193385.1 Breynia disticha f. nivosa
TAGGGTCGGAAATTCACGTCATTATTCTCAATTCTATACCACACGATTGGTTGTCATTTCGCCACAGATCGGCGCACCTGTCATTCCAGCATATCCTATTGAATAATAGTTTTCACTTGCTTTTCCAGGATTACTTCTTCGTTGTGCTTGAAAAAAAAAAACCCGCTTGGTAAAAAAAAAAATAGCAAATATTCTCCAACTTTAATATTTATTTTTCTATTTCTGCGCTTTTTTTTGTTGTTGGCAATGATGTGTTTCTGTCTCCTCTCTCTGTTCTGTCTCTCAAATGCTAAATGTGAGAGCTTTTAGATCTGTCATACAAATTTATTATTCCATTTTCTCTGTCACTAAATCTCACAATAACAACATAAGCCATTTGCCTTCTATGATTAGCTTTCTTTCTCTTTCTATTTGTTGTCATTTGGTATTGAATCTCTGTTCTCAACAAAAAAGACTGCCACTTTCATTTATAAAACAGAACAAAAGATAAACCAAAAAGACTGGTGCTTTCCTGCAAAACCCCTCATTTTGCTTGTTCCCAATTCATGACATTGAGATTTTGTGTTCTGGGTATGATCTGATCTGTTGTTTTTTGTTTCCTTTTGAGATCTATGGTGTTCCTAAATAGGAAAGTAATTAACTTCATTCCCTTTTTTAGATTAATTAACTCTTTTTAAAATTTCAATTTTGTTTAAACAATCCATCTTTATTTAGTAAGAAATGAACTGTTGGCTTATTGTGCAATACAATATATTTATTTCTGCTTGTTTTTGACTTTTTTGGCAGGTTGATCTGATTGGCTGAAGTTGTACAAACTGTTTTGGCCTTAGTTAATTTGGCCAATTGGGTTCTAGCCTCTGGTTTGTTCGTTACCGAGAATTAAAATTTAGGTGTTTTGATGTTGTGATTGTTAAGAATTGGACAATGTGAGTTGATATGATCATATGGTGAAAAATCTTGACATTGTATTGTTTAGGAGTGAAAAAGAAGGTAGCTTGAAAAGATTGTTGGAGTTTTACAAATTAATGGTAACATATCTTGGGGTCTGTGTATTATGATAGGTTGTGGTTTTCACTGTTCTTGGAGGGAGAAATTGAACTGGTTATTCAGTAGATTCTGATATTCAAAACAATTTGGAAATGAGAAGCCCCTGGTATAGTAAAGTGCGTCTCATTTTCGGCCATAGATTGCCGCTTAATTGGTTGCTGCTGTGTTTCATTGGTGCTGTCGCATTAGTGGCTTTATTAGGATCTACTTCTTCCAGTGAATTTGAAACTGCTACGTTGACGCCGGTGCCTGACATTTATTCAAACTATAGAAAGTTAAAGGAGCAAGCTGTTGTTGATTATTTGGAGTTGAGGACTCTCTCTTTAGGAGCTAGTCGGCAAAGAGAACTTGTTCTTTGTGGCAGAGAAAGAGAAAACTATGTTCCTTGTTACAATGTTTCGGCAAATTTATTGGCTGGGTTTAAAGATGGAGAGGAGCTTGATAGGCACTGCAAACTTTCCAGCCCACGTGAACGATGTTTGGTTCGCCCTCCCAAGGACTACAAGATCCCGTTAAGATGGCCTGCTGGTAGAGATGTAATTTGGAGTGCAAATGTAAAATTAACAAAAGATCAGTTCCTTTCGTCCGGGAGCATGACGAAAAGGTATACAGTTTATACAGAAAATGGCAAAAAAGCTTTCTATCAAACTTTCTCCTTATCTTTGGAGAAATTCTATTCAGTGCTATAACAACTTATTTTAGGTAAATATTTATTCTATTTTTTTAAAACACTTTTCCCTTTTAAAACCTTCATTAGGATGATGTTGCTGGAAGAGAATCAAATTGCATTTCACTCTGAGGACGGATTGATCTTTGATGGTGTCAAAGATTATTCTCGCCAAATTGCAGAGATGATAGGATTAGGAAGTGATTCAGAATTTCATCAGGCTGGTGTATGTATCTGTTTCCTTTTGCTAACTAAAAGCGCTTGCTATTTATTTTACCCATGATTATGTATGGAAAGCACATAATTTGTGGAAAAATATTCCTTTCGTGCTTCCTTGAGAAAAACAGAGCTGCCTCTATAGTTTTCAATCATTTTTTTTCTGAAATGCAGGTCAGAAATGTTCTAGATATTGGTTGTGGTTTTGGTAGCTTTGGTGCTCACCTGGTGTCTCTGAAGTTAATGGCCATCTGTATTGCAGCATATGAGGCAACTGGCAGCCAAGTTCAACTGGCTCTTGAGAGAGGTCTCCCTGCAATGATTGGAAATTTCATTTCACGACAGCTTCCATATCCATCATTATCATTTGATATGGTTCATTGTGCTCAATGTGGTATCATTTGGGATGAAAAAGGTACCTACACATTTTTAACGATGAAATTATACTCATAGATTTTGTTCAGTCAGTGTAGTTTGGTGATTGGTTTATCTTAGATGCTGGGAGAAAATGTGTTAGTCTTAAGATGTTATATTGAACCGGTAACGTGTGAAATAAACGCCAAGCCAAATAATTTCCAAATTCAGAGTGAATAAAGAATGTGCATAATAGTAGGACACCTATTTGATTTATCATAGAAATTCATGCCTGTTTACATTTTTTAACTTATCCAAATTTCATTGCTTGATTTTCTGACATTTACTTGATAAATCAGATGGTATGTTCCTCATTGAGGTGGATCGGGTTCTAAAGCCTGGAGGTTACTTTGTTTTAACCTCACCTGCAAGTAAGCCACAAAAAACATCGTTTGGTTCAAGGAAGAGAAGTGTGTTAACTCTGGTAGAAGAATTCACTGAGAAAATCTGCTGGAGTTTAATAGCTCAGCAAGATGAGACATTCATCTGGCAGAAAACTTCTGATGCCGATTGCTATAAATCTCGGTGAGGATTTATGCTTCAAATTTAGTTAGAGCACTTTTTCCTTCCGTGACTCATCTTTTCTTTGAATTTTTCTGATTGATTATTGTTCTGCATTTTATGCATTTTATTTCGTTGCCAGAAAGTTAATTTGATATTATCGCTGTGATATATTGTTGCAGAAAGCAGGTACTTTGCAATGATGATGCTCTGACATATTATCAACCACTTGTTTCATGTATAAGTGGGGCGTCCAGCAAACGTTGGATTCCAATTCAGAACAGGTCTTCTAGTTCTCAGCTGAATTCAGATGAGCTTCGGGTTCATGGTATGCGTTCTTTAAGACAAATTCGTCTTTTGCCTTATGTTATGTTTGTTTCCTCGACGACTGTTTTTAGCTATGAGATTTTTTTTTTTTGAATCTGATGTTGCAGATATTCTTTCATTCTTCCTTACTTTCTAAATCCGTCGAGTATATTGGGTTTTCCGAGTTCATTGATTCATTCTTATACTTGCAGGGGTCGAGTCTGACGATTTCTTTGAAGACCTACAAGTTTGGAGATCAGCTTTAAGAAATTATTGGTCTTTGCTTACACCTTTAATTTTCTCTGACCATCCTAAAAGACCTGGTGATGAAGATCCGTCGCCTCCTTTTAATATGATACGCAACGTGTTGGATATGAATGCTCATTATGGAGGCTTAAATGCTGCATTTTTGGAGGAACATAAATCAGTTTGGGTGATGAATGTTGTCCCTGTTAAATCTCGCAACACACTGTCTCTCATACTTGACAGAGGATACGCTGGTGTTTTGCACGACTGGTAAGTGAAACTTGTCAGCACACTGCCCTCTCATTCTCATATGTTAATAGACTCTATAATTGTATTTATTTTTGACTCAGTTTTCAGTAACAACTTTCGTATCTAATGTTCGTTGTCCCATCTTACGTAAACTTACTCAATCGCTGTATTTGGAAGCAAATTTGATAATGCAACGCGTTTGGCAATAAACAGGTGTGAACCCTTCCCCACATACCCCCGGACATACGACATGATTCATGCAAATGACCTTCTATCACGTCTCAGTACTGAGAGGTGTGGTATGATGGACATAATTCTGGAAATGGATCGAATCCTGCGACCTGAGGTAACTTCCCTGTTTACTAATATTTCACAACTTAATCTTGAAATCACAGATAGTGTCCAATAATTGAGTGCACTTAATGTTATTTTCATGGACGTTGCCTTTCTCTGCTGTTGTTTACCTTATGTTCTTTTATGGGGTACGAACAAGAGAAGACTGAATCCTATGCTAGTTGACTTGTATTGTGGTGTCTTCCAATTATAAACTTATTATCCAGCAATGATAGCTGATGACGTCTTACGTTGCAGTGCAGACATTTCAATAGCTTATTTTCTTATTTTATGGCAGGGTTGGGTAGTCCTTTTGGATGGAAGGGCCACCATTGAGATGGCTCGGAGTTTTGCTACACAAATACACTGGGAAGCAAGGGTGATTGACCTGCAAAACGGCAGTGACCAACGCCTTCTTGTTTGCCAAAAGCCATTTACGAAAAAATGATTGCGCAGAGTGATGCTTTGTTTTTTCGCCAGAGCTCAGGTCTTTCTGACAGCACATGCAGTACGTGGAGTCAGATTCAAGGACTACACCATCGAAAAGCGAAAGCTGTAGATTACTCAAGAGGAGGCTTGCAGCAGAAACAAGTTGCAAAGCAATCCAAATTTTTTTTGGCCAAGTATATGCAGCAATTCATTCATAACTTTTATTTTTTTAGTTTTTTTGAGTGTTGTTTCGGTATTATTTTGATGTCAGACATAGTTATTGTACTGCTGAACTGAACTGTTGCTGAGGAAACTTACAGCCACTAAATTATAGTCACAAATACATTCCATTCTTTTCCAGAAATTTTCTTTCTTTTGTATACTTGTAATCATCTAAAATATTTGGAGCCAAAGGCTTCAAATTTTGTTCAAAATTAATGTTTTTCTTGGAATTTTTGCTCTTTGCAGATTCCTTTCTTTATTGTTTATGAAGATCAGGAACATTTTATCCTTGACAGGTCGCAGGCGGCTCTGTTTCTTCTCCGATCTCTTGTAGCCATTTTCTCTCCATATCTCTCAAATATATCTGCCAAATCCACTGATCCGTTCTCTCTCAATTTCTTTCCTATCTCTTTAAACATAATCACACCCTCTTCATTAGAATAACAATGCAAGAACTTGTAATAATCAAACCTTGGCACTTCAAGTCCTCCTCTAACTGTCCTCTCCACATACTTAGTTACTTCCAAAGACTTTCCAGCCTTCACTAAACCTCCAAGAAAAATGGTATCAAAATTCACAAGTGGGTCTTCTCCTTTCCTTCCTCTCCTCCCTTGATGTCCTTGCAACAACATCACATATGTATGCATTATAGGCTCACAACCCTTCCTTATCATCTCTCTAAATACATCTGTTGCTTCTTTTGGTTTTCTCAACCTCAAGAGCCCCTTAATCAACCCATGATACACAATGATATCCGGTTTTTCAACCCTTTGAAAAGCCTCGTAAGCCTCTCTTTCCCTCCCTCTCGCCAAAAGCCCGTAAATTATGGATGCATACATAGAACTATCGGGTTGAATCCCTCGTTGGCGCATTTCATCGAACACCACTTTAGCTTGAGCAAGTTTCCCTCTTTTACACATCCAATTAATCACAATGCCATAAGTAGACAAACCCAAATCATCAATTCTAGTCTCTTTTATCATACCAAACACCTTCATAGCTTCACTGTACTCATTTCTCTTAAAAAACGTCTCAATCATTTTATCAAACACTCGAGAATCGCACACAAAACCCTCATCTACCATCAAATTCCACATCTTTGAAGCCTCAATCACATCACCTTTATCACAAAACCCCATAACCAAGACTCCGTAAGTTAACCCATCAAGCCTGATAAACCTCTTCAACTTAAAAGACACAAACTTTGCTTCCTCCACAAGTTTCTCCTTACACAAACACTCCACAACCAAATTCAACCTTCTTAAACAACACTCAACACCAAACCCACTCATCAAATGACAAAACTCAACACATTTCTTCAATTCTCTACATAAAGCTAGAGTCTTTACAGCAATCAGAAAAGTCTTATCATTGACCAAACCAAGTTTGGCCATTCGGTGAATTGTGGACCAAAAAAGATCGATGTTCCTAGCTTTGCCATAAATATCAATCATTTTGTTATATGAGGTTGAAGTGTGGGAGAAAGGAGGAGGGTATTGGTGAAGGGTGTAGAGGAAAAAGCCGTGTACCGGACGCCAGGAGCAGGGGAAAAAGTTGCAGACTTGGAGGAAGAATTCGTGGGAGAGGTGAAAGGGGAGAGACGATAAATTAGAGTGGAGTTTGGAGAGAGGGGAGGATTGTTGTTGGAATAGAATTGTGCAGACTTTGAGGAGGTGCTGTTGATTGACTACCGGTGATGATGATGTTGTGAAGAGATGAAAATGGAGAGAGGTTTTGCAGGGTTTAAGGAGTTTCATTAGCAACCCCATTTTCTGGATTCAGAAGACACTAAATTGGAAGTTAATATAATGACTGCCTAAAAAGAATGGAGATGCAGGGGATCGAACCCTGTACCTCTCGCATGCAAAGCGAGCGCTCTACCATTTGAGCTACATCCCCTTTGCAGTTGATTCGTATATGATAATAGATAACAAACTTTTCAAATGATATTTTTATTGTAATTATTTTCCAATATAAAAATTATACAAAAAATAATATTAAAAGAATAAAGAGAAAAATATAAATTTTGATATAAAATTTGATAATAATTAATGTTCATAATATTCGAGTTTTTATTGAAGAAAAAAATTATTATAACCACTACATTATATTTCATATATATTTAAGATTTTTATAATTTATTGATTTATTTTAATTAATATTCTATTTTATTAGAGTTAAATTTTTAATGTTTTAGTTATTTTTTTTCTTCTATAATAAAAATTAATTGTTTATTAGTAAAAGGAGAGGCGTGCGATTGAACTGATCCAAGTTGAGATTACGTGGGAAGAATAGAATGTTTGAACGTAAAAAGCGCGGCTTTCTTGTTCAAACCACCACTCACTTCCTTCCCATCTAACGCTCTCCACCTCCCACGATCTGTCTCCTCTCTTCTCACCACACACTTCCTCTCTTATCCTTATTTAACTCCATTGCTTTTCCTCCTCTTCACCTTCTTTGTCTTACCAATCTTCGTTATCCTCCCTTTTCTAATCTCCTCTTTGTCTTTTTCTTTCTTTGTTTTACTATTTCGTTTATCACTCCCGCTATTTCTCCCGGCATTTCGTCTCGTCTCTCTCAGCAATGTCGACCGAGAAGGAGAGGGAGACTCATGTTTATATGGCTAAGCTCGCTGAACAAGCTGAGCGTTATGATGGTAATGGAATCCACCTCAATTTCTATTCTCTTCTGTCTGTCATTTGTTGCTTGTAATGGTACAGATTTGATCTTCGTAACTACCTATTTGGAAATTTATGAATCTTGATTGGAAAGAGACTGTGACCTTATTCGTTTTGTTTGAATATGTTGTAGTGCAAGTAAAAGATTGCAATTTTTTTAGTTTCGTAACTGCCCAGATAGAAAAGATGAGTTTTTTTTAATTATTCTTTATTCACAAATTTGGTGAAATATTGAATCTTGTTGAAGTTTGATGGATGAATTGTGTCAGAAATGGTAGAGAGCATGAAGAAGGTTGCGAAGCTTGACTGTGAGTTGACTGTGGAGGAGAGGAATCTGCTTTCTGTTGGGTACAAGAATGTGATAGGGGCAAGGAGAGCTTCTTGGCGAATTATGTCTTCAATAGAGCAAAAAGAGGAGACTAAAGGGAATGAGAACAATGTGAAACTGATCAAGGATTATCGCCACAAGGTAGAGGAAGAACTCTGTAAAATTTGCAATGACATCCTCTCTATCATTGACAAGCATCTCATTCCCTCTTCTACCTCAGGAGAAGCCACTGTTTTCTACTACAAGATGTAAGATTTCTTATCTGGTCTCAACTTTTGTCATCACTTTTCAGCACTTCCTTTAATTGATTGCTAAATATCCCAGATAGTTATCGTATTCAATATGTTATGTGAATTCAGGAAAGGTGACTATTATCGTTATCTTGCTGAGTTCAAGACCGATCAGGAAAGAAAGGAGGCTGCCGAGCAGTCATTGAAGGGTTATGAGGTTTGTTAAATGTGACTGATTTGATCCAGCTTTTACACATGGTGAATGGATCCATGAGTTTGCTTTATACATATTTCTGTTACGCGCCCTCAATGTGATATTATCATATCAGGCTGCTTCAGCTGCTGCAAACACAGATCTGCCTTCAACTCACCCAATTCGTCTTGGTCTTGCACTGAACTTTTCCGTGTTCTATTATGAGATCATGAACTCACCTGAGAGGTATGTCACTGTTTGTATGCAAAGTTTCAGAAATTACCATGTTGAGTATTTCAATGTGAAATTTGACAACTTTTAGGGCCTGCCATTTGGCAAAGCAAGCTTTTGATGAGGCAATTGCAGAACTGGATACCTTGAGTGAGGAATCGTACAAGGATAGCACCTTGATTATGCAGTTGTTGAGAGACAACCTCACTCTTTGGACTTCTGACTTGCCTGAAGACGGAGGCGACGATAACATAAAAGCTGAAGAATCCAAACCTGCTGAACCAGAGGTAGGTTATGGCACATCCATCATTGCTTAAATTCACCAGATTTGAGCTTATTTTACTCAGAAAAGCTTCCAAAACGTTTTGCAGAGCTGAAGGGGAATTCGAGAACCTTGCAAAAGCAAATGGATGCATTACTTTGCAGAAGTGGCTTATTTTTATTAGCTTTTCTCACCATAGGGGACAGTCGAATCAAATATTGAAGATGGTTTTTGAGCCATTAATCGACCTACCAAAGCAAGATAGGAAGAGATTTATCAGTAGCTGTTTATTTTTCTGAACTTATGTTTTGCTAATATTCATTATCAATGGATGTATAAACTTCTTATTTTAACGATGCATGCTTATTCAAATAAAGAAAACGAGTAACTGTACAAATCAACGCTGGATTCTCTGAGCATTTACAATTATTTCTTCAAGAACATGTATGAAAATAACTGGAGTCTCTAAAATTTCCAATGTCTTCTTGGACTTGTGCCTTTTGCTCTGATAAGGTTGTGGAACAAAAGCAGAACATGCATTCCAAATCTCAGCTCAGCTTTCATTCTTCCTTGACAAAGTAACTCTGAGGTAAGCTAAAATCTTCTACGTGATTCAAAATTTCTGCCTCCTCATCATCTGGTTTCTGAAAATTATAATAAGCCATGCCATGTCAACAAATGCAGGGAATGAGAATTATTGAAAGATTGATGATATCCGACATGAAATCGCAAGAACAAAGTTAAATACCAGCATTTCTATGTTATAAAAACGGTCCAACAACTGCAAAACCTCGTCCGGAGAAAATTGTCGATCAAAACTGTAACCAGAGCAATGAGATATAAAGTCCAACAAAAACAAGCACAGCTTTCATCTACAATTATCAAATCTTGTCCTCAACAACACAAAGTTCCACGCAGAGATACCTTCTTCGCAGAAATTCCATCAGACCATAAATGACAAAGTGGCGATGCATGCCTGCATAGAGAAGAGAAAAAATTACTACAACATTAGTTATCTTCACCGCGAAAAGAAAGCTATTAAAATTTCGATTTTTTTATCATCACAAGGAATTGCATGAACAATTTGGTTGACAAATACATAAGAAACATTACTAAACTGTGAGTCAATTCTTCACTAACTTTAACTTCTATCCGATTAAACAAGATGAAAAAAATTCCAAATATTCCCATGATCAAAGTTGCAAATTTTAAATGCACAATCACACTTCAGCCAAGATAAAACCTAGTTGGAAATTATTAACAAGCAAGTACCTCGCAGTTTCACAGGAGGGTAAATTTCAAGAGCTTCTAAAAGGCTGAGCTCCAATTCAACCTGTGATTGCTCCTAATTTAACCCAAAACAAACAACAAACACAATTGACAACCAAAATAATGACAAGTTTCAATCTTTGCGAGAATTAGTTAAAAAAGATTGAACCTTTGGGAGAGATGAAGCTGATGAGGGAGGAGCTTTGCATGGAGAGTGTACAGACATTCCGTCTTGTTCTTCTTCTCTCTCTTTTCCATTTGCTCCTCCTTCCATTTCGGCCACCTCTAATTTGTTGGATTTTTTTTAAAGATTAGCAATTTGATTGAGACTGAGAGGTTTTCAAGGGACTTTTTCAGTGAATTAATTTGTTAGGGTTTTGTGTTTGATGATCTTCGGGGGATTTGGCGATGAAGTTGTATGTCGTTTTGCGCCTTGTGATTCGTAGTTCTGTTATACAATGTCAAATTGTGTGATACAACAAGGACTTATAGGTAGAAAGTAACCATAACGGAATACTTTAAAGTTTTGGATAAAAATGTAGTGTGAGATTTATTTATATTTTTTTGTCTAGTATTTTCTTTTATTAGACTTATACTCGTGACAGATCTCTCTAAGACTCTCTGATTCAACAATTGGTATCAGAGTTGATGGTTGGGCTTGGGTATGACAAAGGTTGGTATAGTGCGATGGTGGTTCGGGAAGAATACGGTAATGTAATGAAGAGTTGTATTACACGGCTTTAAGTGTGAGCGGCCGGAAAAAGTTGTAGACGGAATAATGGAAAACATGGTAAGACTTTTGTTGACACCGTGGTGATACTGGGCTCGTCCCAATCCAAGGACGATGAAAAGTAAAGAGTTATATTGTCATTGTATATGGAAAGTATAGTAGCTAGTGGATGAATATGAACTCTTGGGTTGATGACATTAACATTCAAAATGATCTTAGAAAAAAAAATTTGTATTGCTAAAAAAATAATTCCTGCTAAAGGGAGAGTAAGTGTGTAAGGCCAATGTAGTGAAGAGCTGAATTACACGGTTCTAGTGATTGGAGAAGGTTGTAGAAGGAATGATGAAAAACATAGTAAGACTCTTGGTGCCACAGTGATGATTTGGGCTTCCTGCAATAGACCCAAAGATGGTGAATGATACTCTTTGTGACGGCCAATTTACACATATACTATTTTTAAAGTACTATTTTTCATAAATATCATCTTAGGAAAGAAATCCAAAAAATGTCATCTTTGATAATTCTATTCCCTATATTACCAAGTATAAGTTTTTTTTATATTTTTTCTAGGAGTTGTCATCTTATGGTCAACTTGTAGCAAAAAAAATAAAGATGACAACAAGTTGACAAAACGTTAAAACAAAAAAATTAAAAAAATAAATAATCAAACCCTAATTCCCAAATTAGTAATATCTACTGCCGTCAAATTCCGTCAAATTGAATACAAGAACAAAGTCGACCGAAAGTTGACAAAAAATTGACTACAAAGATAACAACAAGTTGACAAAAGTCCAAACACTAAAACCCTAATTTTCAAACCAGAAACAATCACCGCCGTCAAATTAATTATACAAGAAAAACAATAAAAAAGATGACAACAAGATGACACAAAGTTGACAAAAAAATTAACAAAATTCAAACAATAAAAATTGTTATAATAATCAACCATAAATTGAACTAAAAGCATTGTCCAAAACCTGCTTAAAAATTAAAATAACCCTTCAAGCTAAGAGACTTATCAACCCAAACACTGTTAGCAAAGCTCAACCGTGACTTTATATACAAAAAGTCAATCCTATGTGATTCTCCAATCTCCAAGACAAATAATTTCTCTATAATTTTAGACTATAAAACTATTATGGAATTTTTACCAACTGCAAAGGAAACATTTCAGGAATGGGGATTTGTTGTAGTTGTTGTGTGGCTCGGAAACTAGAACCAGTAGTCCCGACATTACTTCTTCCAGCTCCAACCACAAAAGAGATGCAAGATCCTTTAGCAGAAGCTCCAAGCACAGAACAGATGCAAGATCCTTTAGCAGAAACTCTAAGCACAGAACAGATGCAAGATCCTTCAGCAGAAGACCCTGATGATGCGGACCACGATTCTAGCACCATTAACAATGAAAACCATGACTGACCTCTTTGCATCTTTCATCCAAGTCGCAAGGTCTCCAGGTTGGTCTCAGAACATATTGCGTAAGATACAACTGAAGCACATAAAAATCCAACCAAACAAAAATGTAAATACACAATGTTTAATTTCCACAAACTGTTTTTATTGGAAATAAAATAAAATATGAAACAAGAATACATAGAACAGTAGATCGAGTGTAGCCATGAGAAGCGTTGAAGTTATGGAAGGTGATGGGGTTGATAAGTTATTCACAAGTTCTGAGGGAAGCACGACAGTTTCGAGAAGCACAGTGAGCGCTGGTGAAGAAATGTTTGCTCCAAAAGATATTGGTGGAGTGTGGCGGTCAGAGGATGTATTTTCAGAGACAACGAATCAGTAGGAAAGGAGGTAGCCCGAGTGCTGGGTGAGGAGTTGGGAGTGGCCGGAGAGGAGTTGAATGGCGTGGTGGAGGCAAGGGAGCCAGAGGAGAGAGCAACGGAGGAGAAGGAGAGGGAGGAGGAGAGAAAGATGGGTGATTTGAATGCTATGAACAATAGTTAGGAGTATATTTTATATCCTAGTATAATAAGTATTTGTTTTAGTTCAGATGATATTGATGAGATATGTTCTTGCAGGTGGTAAATAAGGAAATGTGGTATTTTAAAAATTATGCAGAGTGTACTTTGTTCCTTTGTGACACCATGGTAATGTTGGGCTTGCCCTTAGGCTTAAAGATGGTGAAGAGTTATATTGTCTTTGTTTATGGAAAGTGTGTTAGCTTGTGGATAGGTGTGAGTTTCTGGGTTGATGACATTAACATTTGAAGTCAACCATGGAAAAATTTCATAGTACTAAAAAAAAAATGATTTCTGCTAGAGGGGAGCAAGTGTGTAAGCTCAATGTGGAAGAGATTCACACTTGAGGGGGAATTGTTAAGAACAAGTAAAAATCTCACATCGAATAGTTGTGGACAGTGAAGAGTTATATTGTCCTTATCTATGAAAAGTGTGACAGCTCGTAGATGGGTGTGAGCTCTTGGGTTGATGACATTAGCATTCGGAGTTATCTATGGAAAAATTTCACATTATTGAAAAAAATAATTTTCGCTAAAGAGGAAGCAGGTGTGTGAGCCAAATGTGGAAGGGGTTCACAATTGAGGGAAAGATTATTAGGAACAAGGGAGAGTCCCACATCGGATAATAGTAGGATACGAGAAAGATTTATAATTGGTGTGGATTCATAATCCAATATCTTAAAATTTTGGTTAAAGATGTGGTGTCAAGCCTATTTATATCCCTATTGTCTAGTGTTATCCTCCATTAGGCCCGCACCCTCGTGGCAAATCTCCCCAACACTTCTTGGTTCGAACAGTGACAATTTGGTTAACCATTGATTTAGTTTGGTTGACAATTCGATCAAATGTGTTGATTTGTGTTTCTAAGAGGAGTTAGGCTTATAAAATCAATTATTTTTTGAATTGTTATTATTTGTGTTGTTTTTAAGTCATTAAATACTTTTTTAAAACTATAGAACAAACACTATTAAATTTAGTTATGAATATGTAAAATAATATTAAATTTTATGTTTGAACATAAATGAGTTTAAATATTAATATATTTCGAATACGTTTTGTTTTTTAATTGAACAAACTGTGATCAAATCAATTTTTAAAATCTCTTATTTATATATTTTTTTTAATGCAGGTTTTAATATGGTTCGGTTTGATCGATTTTTTATATTGTTTCATTATTTGTTTATCCCTAACATTAAATATCTAATTTGCTATACACATAAGTAACTTCAATACTAAAATTTTCCAATAAAGATAAAACTACATAACGAACTAAATTAAATTAAATTTTAATTTTAAAAAATACAAAATTAGTTTAACAGACTTAACAATAATGAATCAAAATTAAAGCTGAACGCCCCAGATTAATCTTCGTTCGAGCCGTACAGAACTAGAAGAGCGGCAAAAATCTATCAATACAAAATGATCCATCAATATGCTATAACATGAAACCTATTGAATTAGATGTTCCGTATCGTTCAGAAAAGTTCCGTATTGATCAAACAAAGACTAAATGGTTGCAAACTTTTCCACGACATTGAAGTTCCGTATCGTTCTGTTAAAACATAAAAATCTGGAAGTAGTGATAAACTCGAGTCGCTCTTTGTAAATTTGCTGACGCGTTCCACTATCTTTACTTTTCTCAGCATAAAAATTCAACATTATTAATGCATTGGCCTGTTATTTGCAGCTTATTGTTCAACAGATTGCAACTCTGTAGTCAGCCATTTGATTCCACAAAATTCAATCCAAACAATTTCCATTCCCATGTTTTTTTCTCTTATTAAAGATTTACACCAACATTCATAACCTTATTTTGTGCTTTTCAGGAAACAGGGAATCTCTTTTCTGACGGAGGGAAAAGGCTGGAATGGATCAATCTGAAAGTGTTATTCTTGATGAACTAGAGTCGAAATAACTAAAAGAAGAGTCGAAGGAGAGAAAGGTGGATTTTTTTGAATCACGAGGTATTTTAGACATTTCATTCTAATTCTCGTTTGATTTGATAGGATTACAAGGATAGTAAAGCTCTCCAACCGAATTTTAACGTAGCCGCGTACTCAGGACTCGAACTCGAGATCACTGATTAAACTATAAGAATCTCACGCAAGTTGCTCTATACGCTCGGCGATACATAAAAGGCAGATGATTGAAGGCATATGTGGTCCAATTATTCTCTTTTTGGCCGATTTGAGAATTTTATTTTCCCCCAAAGCCCCCCAATCATGGACTTTGGAGACTCCTCCATAATAAAGTGATGTAAAAGCAACCACAGAATTTCAAAGAATAATTGGCACTGTTTCTCCTTTTGGTTCCACCAAACTTTTCAATCATCAACTCATTTTAATCCTAATTTATTTGTTCCTAATTACCTCATACGTTCTCCTATCATTAGCTGTATTCTGCATTTGAAAAGTTCATTTGGTTTTCCTTTGTTTTGCTTTGCATCAATTCTGTTTATTGAACCTTAAAGTTCTGTTCATTCCTCTTTTCAGGATCTTCCATCATTTTTTCTTCTTTTCATTTTTTCCTTCGGTGGGTTGGTTTGTAATGTCAAATCTGACCGAGATTATCTACAAGTAAGGTTGTTAGTTCTGGCTAATTCTCGTTCTCAAAACTCGAACTCGAGATCTCCAGTCCAGTTATACAAGAACAACTCCACGTCAGTTAATCTATGCGCGTGGTTGTGAATTCGTATGGTGTGTGTACATGTATGCATATAATGTCAATAAGAAAGATTAACCACTATCTAAACCTAATGGTCCTACACTAGTGTCTCTTATCCCGATTAAATTTTCGTCGAATCATTTTCTAACTTTTCCTGTAGCAGTCACCATCTATGAAGTCCATCCACAAGACAAAAATGATAATGAAGTGATCACAATCGGATTCTTATATCATATGTTTTGTTAAGGTTTACTGTAAAATTTTGCCTATTCTAGATCAAAAGTTTGGTCGTTAAATATAAAATTTGATCGTTAAACACAATTAGCAATCAAAATTTGCTCGTTTAATTTGGTCGCTAATATATTTTGCGTCTAAATTTGTTAAATGATAGTAATTTAGGACCAATTTTTCTGTCGCTAATTTTTTGTCGTTAATTGTGTAAAATCTTGTAATTTTTAAAATGGTTGTGCTAACAATAGTACGTGATAGATTATACAACGACATAATTACGATTCGACTAACACTCGACATGTAAGCCGATGGCTTTGTGGGTACAATGTTGACATTCACTTGCACAATTTAGGAAACAAACTCTATCAAACGGTGTATTGGTATTTGAAGATGATTGAAACTTTTCTTTTCTTCTTTGCACTGACAAATATGTTTCACCAACAACACCATTAAAGGAGACAGTAGAGTTCAGAGTTACAAGTTTTCACTCTCTGGTGGTTGTATTGTTCAGTTTGGTGAGTATAGATGCTTGTATTATACTACCAACAGCTCCAATAAAGAAAGAAAACACATGCACATGCTTCTAATTCACAACTTCGATTGCTATGGTCGGTTATATATCAGAAAATAATAAGATAATCCATGGGAGTGTTCATTGCACCCTCAAAAAGCCAAATCCTGAGCAATTATTAACGAACAATCCAACCAAAACAGCCATTAAAATAATCGAAACCAATTAAACCTCACTTTTGAAATTTGTTTTTGCAGTTAGTAAGCCTGGTTCTTGAATGAACTTACTGAACCTAACATGATTTTGTTACAGCTTGATGCATACTTAAGTTTGTTAGAACCTGATGAGTTTCTGGTGAAAATCTTGTGAGTATGAGTTGGGAAAGTTGTGTGTAATCATGGTCGAAACACTAAAGGAAAATTAAGATTGCCAATTATTCAATAACTGATGTTTAAAGAATGGTTTAGATATAGAAGAACCAGAGTTTTGGTGCAAATTGCAAATGCCATCAATGTGACTTCATTTATAAAATTCAGGCTTTAATCCTTAAATTTTGTGTTATTGTCTATGTATTATATGTGTAACTGTTCTTCGGTCTATGTGTTATTTATCTCAATTCTAAAGGACCTTGAGTTTTTTACAAATTAGTTTAGATTAAAATTTTTATTAATTTTATGAATGTAAAATTTGTATTTTACTTTTTTTTTTCTATCTCGAAAATTTTTAAACAAGGAATATAACACCAAGAAAATTAATATTAAGTGAAATAACATAGAGACTGAAAAAAAATTATACATATAACACATGTGTCATGAAGTATTCCACCTTAAAATTATCTTATGTAATATTAATTTTAAGCTTTCCTTGTCATGTACAGAATAACTTCATCGAAAACAAATTGATTTTGTTTATCTAAAATAAATAAATGGGAAACATCCAAGAAAGAAGAGGAAATGCATGGAAGAAATAGAGGAAAATATAGAGGGTTAAATGTAGTGATGTAAAATTGGTTCGAATTGTCGATTTTGAGAAAAGCATGAATTGGGATCGGATAATGGAGTACACTGTTCAGTTGGTTTGATTTCGTTTCCATATCTCTGGTTAAGGTTGATTTCAGTTTGACGGTATATATTCAATTTTTCACTTAAAAAAGAATCAAATTGTCGGTTCGAACCCATTCACGGTTAATTGTTCCTAACATTCAAAACTGAATTGTGAACTAGCCGGTGTTGATGGTTCGGTTTTAATTTCAGTTTCAAAATCAATGGTAGAAACTGACATTATTTCAGTTTGCTGCTTTGGATACGATAAAGCTGATAAGAAAAAAAAAAGTAGAGAAAAGTAGGGACACCACACAGCGGCCGTAGCCGTAGACAAGAAAAGCCACTCACTGCTGCGAAAGACAACACAAAAGAGAAGGGACATGAAGTTTTAAGGTAGGACCCATGGAATAGTACCAACCTAAACCAGCTGGTTAAGTTTTGATCACTCACATGAGTTTATGACCGTTCTGCACACTACTCTCACCATTACATAACAGTCAAATTCCTCCTCTCTTCCCTATAAATACCACTCTTCCCATTACACATACTTTTCACATATATATATATATAATAGCTAGGTGTCATCTCACTGTGACATATTACTTTTAAAGCTTCTCTATCACATACAGACACCTGCATCTCACCCTCCACCGTCTTCTGTCTCTTTACTTTCTCTCTGGAATTCTACTTATACCCTCTTTAAACTCTGAATATTACCTCTTTTTTTCACACTTTGTCTTTGGCTTGATCATGGCTGTTTTAGTGCTTTTAGTGCTTTTCTTGGCTCTCACTGGATGCTCAAGTAAGCTGCTAAAAACCCTTTTGTTTAGGTCGTTTTTGGAGTGAATATTTATGTTGAGTTGGTTGTTTTTGTTTGTAGGTGCAAGCTACTGTGTTTGCAAAGATGGACAAAGTGATGCAGTTATGCAGAAGGCGATTGATTATGCTTGTGGATCTGGAGCTGATTGTACTCCGATTCAGCAAAATGGGGTTTGCTATAACCCCAACACTGTAAAAGATCACTGCAGTTATGCAGTTAATAGTTATTATCAGAAAAAGGTTTCTTCTGGTGCCACCTGTGATTTCACCGGTGTTGCTACTTTGAGTGCTAGCCCTCCTACTGGTAAATGCTAAATGAACAGTTCTTTCATCCTTTTTTCACTTATCAATATGATTTTTGCTTATAAAGTTTCTATTTTCATCTTGTTGGTGGTTTGATTTGCAGGTGTTTCGACTACTTGTGTCTACCCTTCAGGCCCTAGGTATGTGAATGTGATGCAAAATATCAGTAAAATATCAGTAAAGTTCATTTTGTGTCCTCAAAGTTATCTTTTCTTGTGATTGGAATTTCTTGTCAGATTCTGCAAAGCTGATTTTCACTAGCTAAAGTGTGAATGGTAGATTAGTTTGGACACGTGGATTTCAAATTGAACAGGCAAATATAATCAATTGATTTGTTTCCTTTTTGGTTTAATAGATGTAGAATGTTAATGAAGAAGAGTAGTCAAGAAAGTAAATCCAAAATCACTACATGTTTCTGCATTTGTGCAGCTATGAGCTGTCATGATGTTGATGTTTCACAACTTGTTTGCCATACAGAAAAGATTTGATTCTGCAGCTCACTGCCTTTTTGGCATTGGTTGAATCATCTCATATACTTAATTCATATATCTTGTATATACCATTACTAATTATGTGCCAAATTTGTTGTGAATCTGAGTGAATTTGGTTCATTTCATTGCAGCACCACCACAGGAACACCAACCACAACACCAACTACAGGAACTCCAACCACAGGTACACCAACTACAACTCCCACAACAGGAACCACAACACCAACAACCGGAACCACAACCACAACCACACCAACTCCATCAGTGTTTGGGACAGGCACAGGCACAGGACTTGGTCCCTCAGGAACAGGGCTTGACAACAGTGGAGTCACCTTAAAACTGAGCAACCTGGTATACATTAGTGTAGGAGTGTGGTGGGTTTCAGGCCTAGTTTTGTTGTGGGCTTGATGATGATGATGATGATGGGAGGAAAATCCCATTAGGGTTTTTTGTTGTATGTGGAAAAGATTGGGAATTGGATTCCCAAAAAGGGTGACACCTGGTGGGTAGAACCTCATCTCTTCACTTCTTTTTAGACTTTTTTCCTTTTGTATATCTAAAGATGAGAGGTGTAGACTTGTAGCACTATTTTTTTTTATTTAATCTAATGAGAACGTCGGTACCCTTTTGCTGCTACCTTGTTTTCAATGACCTTTCTGTGATTTTATGACATGGATTTGAAAATGATAGAATGTTCATGTTGTGTAGTGAAAACGTAGGAATTGGTATATGGTACGCATTCTGCAGTATCGGAAGATGAAGCAGCAATATTATGTGTGTATGTGATGAAGTGTATATAAGGGAGTAAATGAGAATGCATTGAAGGCCTCATTTTATCTGTAAAAGACGAAGAAGACA